>PVJH01037969.1:0-17512 GCA_004026705.1 Nesogale talazaci | reverse complement strand
TTTAATCTGGCTTCCTTTGACACTGATCCAGTACCTTAAAAGGATGTCACTTCCTTTTTACCAGCTGATGGTGGGTATCCAGGAAATGTGTGTGGTCTTCATGGCTGGGATGGAAACCCAGTCATTGCTGGGAGGGGATGAAAGCCCTACTTACCCAGAAAGCCTCTTCTAAAGCTACCACGTCCACTCTGATACCAGTTCAGCAGGCAGAGGTCATGAACCTTTGTACACGAGAAGGGGGGTGGGGTGAAGTTCAGATTCCCCACATAGCCTGGGTCAATGATAAGGAAGGACTGTGAAGCCTTGAAGGACTTGACAGGCCTGCTACTTGCCCTTGTCTACCAGCACCCCACCAAGGTTCTGGGGCGCCTGTGACAACCTGGCCAGGGTAGAAGGCTAGGCTCTCCACCTAGTCTTTGCTGATGGAGGTGGGAATGGAAGTACAGGCTTTTTCTGGGGTGTTTGATTTGAGTCAAATGGGATTTTCTTTAAGTTGTCTGCCTTTCCCAGATCTTTGACTATAGAGAGCGAGCTTTCTAAGTTAATATCTCCATCCAGTTTTCATGGTGGGGGGCGGGGCTCTTTCTTCTGAAGTCTTACATAGATATTTTGAAGCATTTCCAAATGGAATCATGATACCCTCGAATGCACACCACTTTGTCACCAGCCATGTGTTAGCTTCCCGACTTGACTCCTGTTTGCCCTCTATCTCCAAAACTGATCGTAGCGGAAATGTGTGCTTGTTCACAACAAAATGTGTTCATCCTACTTTTTCTAACCCTTTTGGTTTTGTCCTGTGTTTATTCCATGAATACCTGCCGTCCCTTTTGGCTTCTACTTACTAGACTGTGTGACTCAATGTGTTCAGGCTGCTTTTGCCCTTTGGGCCTCATAATAATTGAAACGCTGTTTGGATCAAACACCCCGGATGGCAGGGAAGCCTTAAATGAGGGTGTTTGGGTTCTAGTCTTAGCTTTGTCATTGACCGCTCATCCTCTGAACCTCCAATTCCGTATCCTAAAGATGAAGAGAAGAGCCTGAGCTTCTTCTCACGGACTTTCCCTGCCGAGATGCTCTGCGTGCTCCAGTTACTTGTTTTTTGTTAGGGCTGGAGCAAGTGCCCAGGTGATAAGCAAGGCTTGTGTACTGTTTTCCACTTGATGTGGGGGTACCTTCATCATAGGTCATTCTCCCCTTTCCCACTTCCTTTTAGGGCCCTCCTATCCTGCTCCTCTTGAAGGTGACGTGCTCCCTGTAGCCACCTAAGTCCTCGGGGTGCCCGTGCTGCCCCCAGGGCTGTCGTGCCAAGTGCAGGAGGGAGCCTGCCCAGGGCACACTGTCCGCCTTGAGAGGCAGAAGCAGTTCAGGTGTGACTCAGAAAAGCCTGGTTACGGCAGAGGAAGCCGGGCTAGAAAGAAAAGAGGGCAGGAGAGGACGGAAGAGCGCCTGGGAGATTCAGGGACCAAAGAGATGGATGAGCGCAGTGGCTCGGGGAGACAGGAACGCAAACAGAGGAGAAGTTTCTATTGGGGCAGGGATGAATCATCCTCACCTGTCAGCGCCAGGCCTCAGCAAGCTGGAGGCCTCTTCTCTCGGGCTAGCTGCCAGTCTGGGACGGCGGGCGGGGTCCCACACGCATTAGAATCTGCCAGAGGGACAAGGTCACTTCCTAGGAGTAGCAAGGCCTGGCCAATCAGAATGCCCGTGTGGATTTCAGGATCTGCGACACCTCCTCTTCTGGCCAGACACCACGAAGAACCAGGCCCAGGCCCACCCCCTTCCTGGAACCACTGAGGCTCCTTGCTTGGAGATGTTTTAAAGAAATGGGCCTCTGTAAGGACCGTGGTACGTGCAGTGATTTCGTTTTAAAGGGACCACGATTTCCACGGATCTCTTTGTGGAAAAGGAGGGGAGTCCAAAGCAGCTGTTTAAAATGAGGGAGGAAAAGCATGTCTGAAGTAAAACGCAGATGGAGTCTGTGTGTGTGTGTGTGTGTGTGTGTGTGTGTGTGTGTGTGTAGGTCTGTTCTCTATGTGTATGAAAGTCTGTTGTATGTGTAGGTCTGTAGTGTGTGTGTGTGTGTGTGTGTGTGTGTGTAAGTTTGTCCTGCCCTGCTGGAAAGGTTCTGAGTCAATACAGATCCCATATCCTGATGTCCTCGAATCTTCCCCAGCTATGTGCGTGCGCTGCGTTTTCCCAGCAAAAAGCCCACCTCCTCCCACCTTCTAAGGGCCAAGATGCTAAGGGCCGAGCGACAGGAGAAGGAGCAGAATGTCCATGCCCCAAGCCCACCCCTCGCCTCCAGGGAAGGCCAGGAGGATGTTCTCATTGTCCTTTGCGGTGGCTGAGAACCTCGGAGAAGGAGCCCAGCTCGTGTGGGGCTGTGAAAGCTCAGCTGTCTGTTCAGAGCCCGTAAGAGCCTTCTGGCTCGCCTTCCAGGACCCATTCCTGAGCTGGAGGTTGCTGGCGTGCTGCTGCCTGGGGCCTGTCAGTCGCTTTAGAAACCAGCTAGGAGGTAGCCTGGCTGCCCTTTTCCTGTCTCAAACTGGGACCCCAGAGGCTTCCTGAGCATGTGGGGATGAATTCCAATGAGCCAGAGACTGCAGAGCCCTGGCGGGTGGGGATGGCAGCAGCAGAGAGGAGTGTGCTGGCCGAGACTGCGGCCCCGAGATTCCTCTTCTCATCCCTGTGCCTTTCAGGAGAGGGTGTGGGGACAACACCTTCCCACTGAAGAGGTGCCCCTGAAGAAACTGAGCACTTTGGGTGTGAAACTGGGGTGCCCTCACCCAAATCTCCTTGGAACTTCATTTTAGACCATGAAGGGTCCATCTGAGCCCCACGGCCTTCTTACCACTTGACTGACTCCTCCACATCACCCACATCCACTCGTGGGCCCCCGTCAGCCTGCCCACCCCTCCCCGCCTCGAAACTCCCCAAGCTGGTCATTCAGGGAGAGGAACTGAGAACAACCTAAGTAGGTGGGCCCTCCTCCCCTCATCTAAGGCCCGGGCTCCCTGCTGGACTCCGCAGCATACCAGATCCTTCTCTTTTCCCAGCAGTTCCCCCTGCTGGGCCGACCCATTGTGAGAAAGCTCGTACACTGCCCCCAGAACTCTGTTCAGCAGAGGCAGGTATCCAGGCTAACCTGCAGGAGGCTGGGGCTTGGCCATGTCTCCAACGACTGACTGCTTGGGATGGTCGAGTGGCCTTGGCCCATCCCATGTGTACCAGCCGCAGCAGGGAGCAAGGAACACCTTTATTCTGGTGGCAAAGTAGAGGAGTGCCCCAGGGGGAGCCTGCCGAGTCCCCTCCCCCCCCCCCCGCCTCAGTTATCCATAAAGTCTAGGTTTAGATGGGAGAGAACGAAGAACCAGGAGCCTGAAGAGTGCCATTCTTATCCCATTTCTGCTACTCATGGGAGTCTCCTTCCCTCCTCCTCCTTCATTCACAGTTCATCGGACACATATTGGACTAGTGTTGTCTCGTTTTTGTAAACGGTGATAATAAAATACTGAACAAACACGGAGTGCTCATTGATCGATCAGGTCAGATAACAAAGTAACCTGGATGCAAACGCATACTTGCTGTGTCCCAGATCACAACCCCATGGCATATGTAGACTAAAGTCACCTTCTTATCACCGCACAAATTCTGAACCCGGGGCTCAGAGAGGTGAAGCACCTTGCTCTGTGTGACATCACTAGAAGAGGTGCCCAGAAACGTGAAGCCAGAGTGAGGCTGCCGGGTGGGAAGGATGGCTGCCTTCTCTGGTTTTCTGCTGCAGTCACAGCATGGATCTGAGGTGGGGAACCAGGTACTGACTCTCTTCCACCCACCGTCAGGCAGAGTCTCAGACCTCTTGGCTTCAGGACACCGGGTGCAGGTGTTTGAAGGCCATCCCAACTGAGCATCTGCTGCTTCCTGGGGCTGCCTCCCTGTTGCCAGAGCAACAGCGGACGGGCAAGATCCACACTAGTTTTCTCTGAAGCTGTACCGATCAGCACTGCCCCCCCACCCCCATCTAAGCTAGCCGGGGTAAACCCTGGGGATCCCCTGAGGTCAGGCTCAGAGTCTGGACCAGGAGAAGGGAGACAAGATACTGCCGTTTGGATGTGGTATTGTTCTCACACCACCTGGCACCCTAGAGACAGATGCCCGCTCTGAAAGCAGCTGTCCTTGGAAGCTTCTGTGCCATTTTTCACTCCCAGCATCTCACGGTGCCCCATGGACGTTCCTGTGTCTCTAGGTTTTGCTAACCTCATTCTTGGCCCTAGGGCATAAGGGAAATTCCCCAGAAGCGAGGTCTTCACGAGAGATGGGGAAAGAGATTCCCGAGTAAGGAGGCCATGTGATCAGCTGAGTCTCTCAGCAGCACACGCTCCAGAGAACACCTGCTCAGTGCTCAAGGACCTTTGTCATGGGTGTCCTCTAGGCTAAGGCTGGTTTCCCATGAGCTTCAACATTTCCTAGAAAAATGGAAATAGAGAACCACCAGGGCCAGGAGGCTCTATTTGCAAGCATTTTGCTTCAGGGACTCTAACTGTGTGAGTCTGGTCCTAATGCTACCTTTAATTCAGTTGAATTCATTGATCTCTAGTAAATGCTCAATTAATCATCTTACTTTTTTAAAAAGTTAACAGGAAATAGGGAACTCTTTGGATGTCTTGATGACTATGTACATAAACAGATACTTAACAGATGCCTATGGAATGGGTTAATATGATTTAAGGCTACTGAGCAAGAGGGAGGACAGAATTCTCTGATCTGCTGGCTCTTCACCCACCGGTCTCAGTGGTAGTTTTATAGAATAAGATGAAACATCGTTGAGAAAAGACTGAAAAGTGTGCAGCTCTGTCCAAACATAGCAGATTACATGTTAGGTGAAATTTGCAATATGAGCTAAGATGCAGAGAGAGAAAGAGATCCCAAAAGGCTGTCATCTCTTGGGGAAGCCCCCCAACCCCCAACCACTGCTTTTGACTCGAAGCCAACCTATGGGACAGAGAAAACTGCCTGCAGCAGTTCACGGCTTCACGGCTGGCAGTCTTTGCTGCCGAGAAAGCATGCCCCCCCCCCTTTCTGTGAGCAGCCCCACACTCCAATCACTGCCCTCCAGCCTCCTGCTCTCGAGTTCACCTCGTGCATTTTGGGTGAATGAATGACCCAATGGAAGCAATTTGTGAATGGATCTCTCGGCCTACTTCCATCCCATGCCCTTCACGCCCCCCTTCCCCTTTGCTGTTTGAGGTGTCACAAGAATTTATTGCTCCTGCCAAATGAGTCAGCTGAGATGGAAATGCGAGTTTATTGGACCAGACATGTGTCAACACCGCTCTGATAAAATGCACCTACGTGCCATTCCAAAGCCTACGGTCTCAAAATCACTCACTCCACCGATTCCAAAAAAAAAAAAAAAAAAAAAAGCCAGCCTGTCTGTAGCTTCAGTGCTAATTCAGACAGCCCCTCCTCCTATCATCTCTTCAAAGATCCCCCACCTCTTCCTGTACTCTGAGTCAGGCGAGGCCTCAAACCCACCTGTTCTTGCCCACCAGCCTGGCTTTGCTCACCACTGTCCATCTGCCCAAATGCCCTTCGCTCGCCTTTGACCTCAGCTCAAAGCTGGCTTCTCTGCACGGCACCCTCCTGCCTACCCTTGCCTTGTCCTGGTGTGATTTGAAGATAGCGTGTCTCTCCTGCTGTGGGGACCCTCCTTTAGAGTCGGGCTCTGTTGAGTTGTCCCCACACCAGGACCACTGCAGAGACAAAGCTCTTGCCCACTGGGTCCCAAGACGTGAGTCCTATATGGATACAAGGCCAGTGGCCCACAGGGGCCCTTGAGGACTCCACCCAGTATCCCTGGGGACAGGTCTGTCAGAAGCAGGGGAGATAGAAGCTAGTATTTCTGTGGGGGCCATGGTCCCGTACCTTCATCAGAACCCTCTGAAGAACAGGTGACCACCATCACCTGTCACAGATGATCCCTGAGGACCAGGTAGTCTCAGGGACCCAGCCAAGCTCACACAGCTGCCGCAAAGTCGGGGACAGCTTCCACTCTTCTTCACATTCCACCAACTCACTCACTGCCCACGAGGTGATTCTGACTCACCCCGGCCCTATCAGGCAGGACCCACTGTGGGCTTCCGAGACGAACCCTTTGAGGGAGCAGGAAGCTCCAGCTTTCTTCCATGGAACAGCTGGCGGTACTGATCCACTATCTAATTTTAGCTATCCAATGCTTACTTGGCAGCACCACCAGGGAGCCTTCAAAAGTAGAAACGGACCAAACTCAACGGCCACTGAGTTGATTCCAGCCCCTAATCACACTATAGGGTTGGACCGCCCCTGTAGGTTTTTGCCACTGTCACTCTTTATGGGAGTGGAAAGCCTCATCTTTCTTCCCAGGAGTGGGCAGTGTTTTCAAACTACTGACCTCATGGCTAGCGGCCCACTGTAGAGCCAACCAGTATACTACCAGAGCTCTGTAGCTTCCCATAAAGTAGTGACTGTGTGTTTGGCACCACCTGTGTCCCATGGCCTCTTCTATTGAAAATGACCCACTTGGCCTTGACCTCCAAGCCCCCAGTGGCCGGCTCCAGAACCCTCTGAGAGGCTCAGGATGGCTCTGCCTGAACAGCAGCGCTCAGGTCTGGCTGGCCACAGAGTCACAGGGGAGCTCTTAAAGTGCCAGCGTCTGCTATTGCTCCTCATCCTGCGTTGGGGGACACACTATGGAAAGCCCTCCAGATCTTCGAATGGACCAGCAGAGGCAGCCGCCCCAGTTGCATGTTCTGCTCCAGCATGGAAAGTAGCTGTAGGGGAGCCGGCGCCGATGAGGAGGCAGAGGCCGGGGAGCAGCACAGTTCACTTCACGGAGAGAATCGCAGTTCCTGGAGAAGGGAGGCATGCGATTGTTGAGGCTGTCCTGAGACTGTCTGCAGGTTTTGAACAGGACACTTCCCCCGCCCTCCGGACCAGCAGGGCCCCTCACCCCTGGCGGCCACCCCTTCATCCCCACAACCGAGACTGGCTTGGGAATGGCAAGAGGGGTTCATCTCTAGCTGACTTTCTTCCTGGCCTATCTGTGGCTAATAGGGCCTCTGGCAGTGAATTTGAATCCCTGGGAGACCCCTCGGAGCTGCCATGGGAACGTCCATGGCCAAAAAAAAAAAACCAGCTCAGAGGCAGCCCCTCTCGAGTGGCATCCAGACGTCTGGTTGAAACCTACCCATTGGAGCTGGGGCTCTAGGAGACAGAGTGTCTGCTCCAGTTATTGCCCTTCAGGGGGCGTGCGTGAAACCGTGGAGAAAAGTGACTGAACGTGCAGGACACGAAGGCGCTCACCCTCGTCTGGCTGGGGCACAGATGCTGGTGCCTACAGTGCACAGGCCAGGCCGTCCAGGAGGGTTTATCACAGAGGCTGCCTCAAAGTGCCCCGCCCGCTGGAAAGCCTTTTGCTCTTGGATAGGGGGAGGCTCTTCCACATTTCCAAGAGCTGCCAACAGCAGAGAGAGCAAGTGCCAGTAGGCAGGGAGGAGAGGGGAGGCAGGGCTTTCACTTTTCAGTAAGCTGTCCATCACAGGCATGAGGTCTTTTCTGGGCGCCGAGTTACAGCCTGCCCCAGGTGGGAGCTGAGGGGGGGGCTGGGGAAAAGTTCAGGAAGATAAATTCTGCCCTGGTCACCTTTGTGTCCGGTCACCAGGATTGCGTGGAAGAGGGGGCAGGGTTTGTGTGACAAGAGGGGGGAAACGAAGGAAAGAGGAAGAGAAGGGAGGAGGAAGAGAAGGAGAGAGCAGAGACAGCGGGAGAAGACTTTCATGGACTGTCCTCCTTACCCCACCGCAAACAGACCACCCCACACTGGGAGCAAGGTCCCTCTCCCCACTTCACATTGGTTTGTATGTACCTGAGGGCTCCAGTCCAGGCAGAGGAAGGTAGAGATCCCCACAGACCAGGGCCAGTGAAGGGGGGGGGGGGCTGCCCCCTGTTGGAAAGTGTGCTTCACCTCTGATTCTCACTATAGGGAGCCCAGAGCCAGTGGGTCACCATCCCAGCTCCACCTGCAGGGCTCGGGAGGGTCCAGTTAGGGGATTCCTCCTCTCTTGGGGTGGCAGAACCCCTTGTCAATCTTCCGAAAGCTATGAAGACCAGGGGAAACCTATTTATAGGTATCTACGTGTGCTTTTCCAGAGGCTGTTTGGAGCGAGCTCGTTTTGCTAACTAGAACGCCGAAGCCCAGGGAGGAGAAGTGCCTGCCCGTCCCCCAACCCCCAACCTAGACCTGACCCCACGGGAGAAAAATGGGGCTCTCTAGTCCCCATTACAGTCTGGTCACCCCCCAGGGGCGGCTCTGAGCCGGCATGGCCTGGGGCTGAGAACGCAGGGTTTGTTTGTTGGTTCCGTCTGGTCCTTTCTGTTCTCCAATGTCTTGGCTGTCATAGATTGCCCCCGGCATCAAAGCAGACAGCTCAGGGCGTGAAGCACGGGCCTGGCAGCCGAGGCTCTCCACGGCAGTCCAGTTGCCTCCTCTGCAGCATCTGGGCATAACCTCAGCTTTCATCGTCTGTGTCTCTGTCTTGATTCGGGCACTCAGAAGACAGGGTCACTACAGACAGAGGCAGAGCCATCTGGCAGGGCATGTCATGGACCCTCCACGGTCCGTGCTCGGGGGGTTAAAGAGGAGGGCCCGATTTTCCAGGGTCTGGATGCATGACGGGATTTTGGCACCCAGACTGAAGAAAGGAGAGGTAGTGCTGGGACTGGACTGGGACTCCCCTCGCTCTCCTCTGACAGGGGCTGGGGTTTGCCATCTCTTGTCCCCCATGTGCTCGCCCGACCCATGTGGAATGTATACAGCCTGGCTCTGGGCATGGCAAACTTTCCCCAAGGAGGCCCCTTTGGCCGTGACCTTGACCCTCTGGAGCTAGGATAACGCAGCAGCTCTGCTAACCAGTGCCAGCCACTGTGTTTGGGGGTGGGGTGAGGTCTGAAGTGGGGCTAGAGAGGAGACAAATTAAAGGAAAAGTAAGTACCGGGAGATTAGGAACTCCCGAACTCCAAAGGGACAAAGAGCCACTCTCACTAGTGACACCTCCCTCCTCTTCCTTTCCCGCTTCTCTTCCCTCCCCACCCCTGGAGGTTGTTTCCGCTGAGCTGCCACTGTTAATTCACCTGAGAGATTGGGCCAGGGAGACGCTGCCCGTCTCGTGCCTTGCTGTCATGACTGAGGCGGTGGGAGGACTCCCAGGGTTGATTGGGGCCACCTTCATTAGACAGCCAGTCTCCCGATGACAGAGAAGCTTCCATTGCAGAGCTGTGGCCTATGACTGACTTCCCTCCTCAAAAACCCAGAATGAAAGGCCTTCGGGTTATGGACTGGGCCAAAGGGGAGGGGGAGGGAGGGAATTTGCTGCTGGCCTTCCCCAATTCCCTAAGCCACACGAAATGTGTTCTCTGGACTTTTTCATTTGCACTGTCTCTTTAAGCAGGGATTTTAGAACACCCTTGTGAACTCTGAAACACACAACGATGGGTCAGAAGGGGACAGACCCAACTCGTTCCACATACAACAGCTGCCTGATGACCATGCCAGGACTTAGGAATCAGAGTTAAATCCCAATCCCAGCTCCACTCTCGTGAATTTGGGGTGAGGGGGGTAAGTCCCTTAACCTCTCTGAATCCTGGTTTCCTCCTTTGGAGAAAACGCACCTACAGCAGCATATCTGTTGTGCGCATCCAGTGACAGTTCTTCTTTGAGACTTGCTAGGCGGTACCCTGAAACCGCACCCCCTCTTCTCACCTGATTATCGTACAACGTGGACTCTCACCTCATTCACAGCTTATGGATTCAATGGTGTCCTTCGGTGACACACCTGTCCCAAGTCACAGCCACCCTGTGAATGCCAGAACAGAGCCATCCCAGCCCAGCACCATCTCACAAGCGTGGCTCCTGTGTCAGCCCACCGCATCAAGAGCCTTCCTCTTTCCACACTGAATCTCCACCTTGCTGGGCTTGATGCCCTTCCCCAGGGACGGGTCCCACCGGATAACTCGAAGGGGTGGTCTGCCCATCCTTGCTTCCCAGGGCATATTGGCTGCACTTCTCCCAGGACAGACTTGTTCATTCTTCTGACAGCCCATGGTCTATCCAAAAATCGTTGCCAGCACCATATTTCACAGGCATGAATTCATCTCTGCCTTCCAGATTCCTTGTCCAGTTTTCTCACACATGGAGGCCCTTGAAAACATGGCAAACCTTCTGGCCTCCCAGCACCAAGCCACCCACCCCAATAGGACACACCAACACGCAAGGGGCGGGTGAAGTTCATGGTGGGCAGACCGTCTAACAGAGGTCTTCAGCCTGCCCTGGTCAACAGAGTGTGTGTCATGATCAGTAGTCAGGAGAACATTCCATGTGCCTTGAAATAAAACTCTCAGGTTGTTTTTCTCACATGTAATACCCAAATGGTCAGAACATTTCAAGCTAGGCAAAAATGCTTACAGGAAAGTTAAATTTATTGAACATGTTCTAACGAGCTTTCTGCCCATTTTGATGGGATCATCTTCCCAGTGACTGGAACAATCCGATAGCTTTGGAGCACTTGGTGTGCTCGGTGAGAGAAACTCAAGAGCAAGGGAAGAAGAAGGCTTGGTCCATGTCATCAAGTGCATTGGAGGCCAAGTCTGGGTAGAATCTTACACACTTGACAGATACTTTCATATGATTAATTATATCTCTAAGTCTCTCCGATCTCTATTTTATTTTCCAGAGAGAGAGAGAGACAGACAGACAGACAGACAGACAAAGGGGGACACCATGGGACATAGAATTCACCGAGAGGCATGTACCTAGATGAAGGAGAAGACAACTTCTCCCCCAAATGGAGCACTCCACCAGCTGAACTCCATCTCATTACGCAGGGTGGTTTTATAACCGTTGGTCGCCCTCAGTTCTTTCCTCCCTCCTGGCTGGTCTCTAATAATATTGTGATGCAGACTCTTCTTATGACCCAGAAATCCTGACGATGAAGGAAATGCCCCTCTCTGTTCCTCTGCTCCGAGAAATCCATCAACAATTAGACTTTCATTTTTCAAATTTGCCATCAAGCAAAAGAAAATGTCCATAAATCTCTCAAAGCAGAAATCAAATGCAGCTCATTTAATTACCAGCAAGTAAACAAAGTGATTCTTCCTCTGTAAGATGCCCGAACACATTCGTAATTGGCTAATTAAACTACCATAGAAACGATTATTCAATATAAAGGAGAGAGAGAGAGGAGAAGCGAAGGTGGGAGGAGCGGGGCTGCCAGTAGACTGGGGGGTTGGGAAGGCGATGGACGATGAAGAGCCAGTGGTGTGGAGGGGCAGGAAGGGGAGAGTGGAAAATAACAATGATGGTGGTCTTGCTTCTGAAGTCGAGCCTGAATCAGAGAGACCTTCACCCTTTCTCACTCAAAGGATGTGTGTCCTTTTCCCCTTGATGCCTCCTTTAGCATCCTTTAGGATGCTAGTTTTCCTTGGAAAAAACGAGGAAGCAAGTTTTCCTGGTGAACAAGTAGTCATGGGTATCTTTGGGAGGTGCAGTGAGGTATCATTGGTGCACTTGATTACGTGGGGGCAGTTCCAACTCAGAGCAGCCCTAAGTACTAGGGAACACATCACTGCCCGGCCCACGCCAGCCTCACGCCTGCTATGTCTAAACGCACCGTACGTAGCAGCCACGGGTCAGTCCATCTGCTTGAGACGCTTCCTCTCTGTCACGGTTCCTCTCCTTTACCAAGCATGGTGTCCCTTTCCAGGGACGTTTCCCCTCCTGATACCAGGTTCAGCGCACACGAGGCCGAGTCTTGCCATCTTCCAGGCAGGTCTGTCTGTTCTTCCGCCAGCCTAGGGCAGGGTCGGTGAACTGCAGTTCTCTAGCCATACGCGGCTCTTTCCGTGTGAACGTGAGGCTCTGAGGTGACGTTGAAAACATTTGAAGGTTATGATTTTAGATCGTGGCGAACCTATTTAAGGCTCTTGAGTGCTTTTAAAGTTGTTGGGAGGGACAGGATTGGCTTTTCATCTCAAGAGTTACGCCGACCCTTGGCCGAGGGTATCCATGGGATGGCCATATTATTCCTTTCCCCCGCGATAGTCCCAGTTTATGCTTGTGTCCCTGCACACTTACCACTAATCGTGACCTCTTTCCCTCTCAGAAGTCACTGCTTGGAGGGCTCTGTTGAGAAGGCATCTAAGGTCAGATAAGTAAGCCTATGGGCCTGGCTGAGCAGCATCCACCAATGGGGTGGGCTTAGGGAGAGACCGCACCGCTTCGTGGGCTGGAATGGCCATTTGACGGAAGGCGGGAGAGCTCGGTTTCGGCCCAACTCTGTATCTTAGTTCTCGACATCATCTCCTGCAAGGCAGGTTGGATGCCTGGCATTTGGGCTGAAAGGGGGCCCAGGATGGGGTGTCTTCAGTACGAGGAGACAGAGATAAATCAGCCTCTCGCTGAGCGATCCGGCTTGGCGTTGTGACCCCGTGGGGTGGGGTGAGTCCTCATGCTCCCTGGCACAGGGTCCAAGTTACATTTAAGGTCTCTTGCCACTCTGTGATTCCAATGTCATCTTGCGTCGAGTGGGCATTTCTGCCAGATGACCTGAGTGCCCTTTCAGCCCGCTAGAAGAATTTAATCACTCAACAATCTTATGAGAACAGGGGCTGGAGTCTAATTTCCATATACGTAGCCCCGGTCACATGATGTAGATGTTATTTTCATCATTCTCGTGAGGTCGATGAAAGAGGGAGAGCTGAATGAACCTTCGGTCATGGGACCCTCAGCTCAGACTGCCTCAGCTCATCCCCTACCCTAACGCTGAGAGTGTGTGTGGTGTGGGAGAGTGACCTTTGGCCTTTCAGCGTCCTGATTATTCGCACCTGTGATGTAGGGACACCTATTTACATCTTCATGTGGTGAGGATTCCATGAAATCGTGCCTGCAGGGCGTTTGGCGCGATGGTTGGCACGTGGAGTGCACTCTGAAAATCAGTGGGTAAAGTAAGAGTAAGGAGCATTCACAACTGTTATTGCACTCAACTAATAAATGGTGTGGCTGGGGCTCCCCTGGGGTACCGTGGCCCCCGAGGGCTGTATGAGATCTTCTAACGCATTGAAAGCAACGGGTAAGGAGACATTTACCCATCAGGCACTGAGCGAGCAAGCGGGTCAGTCAAAAAGTAATGCTACAAAAGCACAGCAGAGAGCGCCCACAAATCAGTCAGCACCAGTAAGCCAGTGCTCGCCTTGCTTGTTGTGTGCTCTGTGCCTGGCTTGCACACATTTTAAGCTGTCTGCAAGCAATGCATCAATGAAACTCTTCTGTGGGCAGTCCCCTCCCAGATGAAGGGAAAAGGGCAGGTGGAGCAGGGACCCACCCAAGAGAATGGAAGGCCTCGGACTAGGGGAGGAGGAGGTGGGCGGCGAGGCGACCAGAAGAGTCAGAGAAGAGTTGGAGAAGGGAAGAAACGTCCAGGGAGGGAGCTTCAGAGGTATGTGTGTCCCCCCCACCCCACCCCCAAGTCTGAGAGCCCAGAGGACAGGGCTTATGTTCACTGTGTGAGAGAGGTTTGCTTTGTCTTTCTCAGACGTTTGGTGGTCTGGGCTGAAAATACATCAAACAAATGGTGTCTCGGGGACAGGGAGATGGAGAGGCATGTGACACTGCAGAACCTCAGGCGTGGCGCTGTGCTCCCATGGCGTGGGGAGAGCACTTGGGGAGGCTGCAGACAGAGCTGGCGGTCCCAGCCTGCAGCCCCCCAGAACCCAGGAGGAGCGCGTGCCCTTGCGAGTAGAGAGGCTCTTCTTTGCATCGCAGCCTCTGCTCCTAGGAGGAGGGGGAGGTGGTTTCCTGGTGCTTCTGTGAGCGGATCAGGCTAGACGAATCAGCAGTCTAAGAGTGTGGGGTAGCCAGACGCATCCTGCGCTTTACAGCACAGACACACTGACTCCCAGAAATGCAGAGCCTTCCTCCTGGCCTGCTCTTCCGGTTGCCTCGGCAAGGATGAAGGTCTGTGTGGGGCGCTGCCAGCCGGAGCGAGGCTTTTCTCGTGGAGAGACGGACCTGGAGGAGGCAGCGGGCCTGGAGGCTGACTGAGGGTTAAGAGGAGGATTGAGTGTGCATCCTCACATCCTGCAAAGGCCACGCCCTGTCAGCAACAGCATAGGGGCCAGGCCCAGGTCAGCTGAGACCAGAGCAGGATGTCGTGCAATGCCCTAGGTTCTGGTCCCACCACTCCTTCTCCCAAGCCATGGGACCATGAACAAGTCATTTCCTGCATCTTAGCTTCATGGGCGCTGCTCATCTGGGAGTGAGGAGTCCGGCTCTACGCTTACTGAGCTGGGATCCGGACTCCTTGCTGGGGACACCCACGCGACTTCACACTGACCAGCACTAACTGCTCTCTGTGCTCTCGAGAAATGGACCCCAGTGCTTCTCTGGGCACAGTCTGCTCCAGGGCGGGAAAGAGGAGAGTCCAGGGGGAGGACCCGGATAGGAAGGGTAGCATGTAGATACCACAGGGCAAAAGGCCAACGCTGACCACCAACCTGCTTGGACAGGGTCAGACCCCAGATCATGGGCAGACGGAGTTGAAATCTAAAGCTCCCCAGATAGGCACTTGGATAAGAATAGATGATAGCTCTCCATCCATGCGGCTAGGATATCAACATGCCTCACCTCTCAACTGTTTCAAAGCTGTTTGGAAGCAAAATTCCACCCGGGTAGAGGAAGCACAGAGTGGTAGCACATAGGAACAGTGGCTACGCCAGGGAATGGAATCGTGCTTTGTTTTTACCTTTGTTTCTTTTCCCTCTGAGTTTCCTTGTAGGCATCCTGGTGGCGCCCTGGTTGTGCTTTGACTGCTCACCACGGTCAGCCGTGTGAAACCACCAGACTCCCCGAGGGAGACCGACGCGGCCCCCTGCCCCCATGAAGAGCCAGAGTCTGTGGAACGCACACAGGCAACGCTGCCCTGTCCGCAGGGCCGCCCTGAGCTAGAATCCACCATGAGTTGAGCTTTGGGTTTGTTTTCCAGCTGGTTGGCATCACTGACGTGAACCTTTGTGCTCTTCGCTCTTAGAAATCAAAACCATCGAGAGTAAGGGGGAGAAGAGGCTCACCTAAGGGGACTGCGCAGGGCATGGCCTGGGAGCCCGCGCTGCTTCGACTGAGGGAGGCAGACGAGCAGGCACATCTTGCTGGCTCAGTCGCGGGTCATAGGAGAAAAGCCAGCTGGAAGCTCAGACCAGGGAAGCGGGCAATGCTGGCCTTTACCATGGCAATTTAACCTTTAGCGGCCTGTCTTCAGAGTTCTTGCTGTAAAGGCTCTTACCTCATTTCCAGCCTGGGCTTAATGCTGTCCTCATTTGCAATGCTAAGCTTTTTATCTGTTTTTCCCTCAAAGCTTTGTAGTTCACTTTAAAGACCTTTCCTGAAGGTTGAAAGGCACAGGAAGCTTGGATTATCCAATGCCAGTGTCTGAGACAAATGAAAGGTCATGGGGAAGAGAAGGGAAAGTTTCCAGAGAGTTCTAGAGGGCCCCGGAAGCCAAGTAATTGTTTGACAAAGAGGGTGTTTTCCTTGGTGTGTCTGGGTGTGTCTCTCCAACTTGGTAATGGTGTTTGTTTGATGAATGACTGTCCCCCATGCTCCAGGCAGTTTGGGTGGTGGGGCTGGACCCCGCTCGAAGGGCCAGGTATGGAGGCTCCAGCTTAGAGCTGAGTAACTGTGCTAGGAGAACTGGCTCAGCCTGGTTGAATGTCCAAATTTCACTCAAGAGTGAGCAGGAAATGTATCTACCCCAGGCAAAAACCAACCCAAAATTACTCCCCTTAAATTTGTTTCCATTCATAATGACCTGATAGGGCAGACTAGAAACTACCCTTTTGGCCTTTGGGGGGCTTTGAGTCTCTCCCATCTTTGTCCCACAGGGTGGCTGGCGGTTTCGAACTGCTGACCTAGCGGTTAGCCGCCCAACCCTGGCCGCCCACGGTGGCAGCAGCATAGTAGGGCCTTATTACATCCTTCCCCACAGAACTGCCCTGTACACAGGTGATGGCGATGCGAGGGGGGCCTGCCAGCTGCCTTTTATTCCAGAATTGTTGCTCCTCCCTTTTATGAAACACAAAGGATAAAGGATGGCCACGGGTAATTATTTTTATTAAAAAAAATTCTTTTCAATATTTGGATTTAGGAGAATATCTCATGGGCAACACTGCGTCTCTTCCTAAATAGGACTTTTGCTGCTTTGTTGAGATCTGAACCAGCGCGTGGGCGGTGCTGGCTAGGTTATTAGAATCGACAGTTCTGGAAAAAGAGGAGACCGCTGGCTGCCTACCTGAACCAACAAGGAAGGCTTCTCCATGGAGATTGGGGGGGGGGGGGGGAGGAGGTTGTCTCTGTTGGACCTTTTGTTAAGTGAATTTTCGAAGCAAAGTAACACCAGCTTTGGGGTGCTTGTGCCACATTCATGACTACTGACCTCATCGAATTCTTGGCCCCATCATTTCAGAGCTTTCAAACCAAGGAAGGATTTTAAAGGAAGGGCTATCTGGTACGATTGCTCTTGGTATGGGAAATCTGTTGTCATTCTACCTGAAAAGGGTCTTTATCTTATTCGCTTAGGCATTACTGCCTCAACCCTGCAGAGTCCACACCCATCTCTTTTCCTGGACAGTAAAACCCTCTCTCATTGGGCTACAGGCTTGTGCTCTTCCAGCCCTGGCCCAGCCTCTCCCCTTCTTGACCCAAGAACACAGACTTGGACTCTTGGGTCTCCTGACCATCCTTCCCTGCCCTCAGTGCTCCCATCCTAACCCTTCTCACAAGCAGATGCAGCCAACGAGGGTGGTGTTGGGGTCACTCTCTGTGGGGTGAGATGTGAGATGTCGTTCAGCGATCATAAGTCCCGGTGGCATGGTGGTTATGAGTTGGGTTTTGATCCACATGGTCAGCAGTTTGAAACCACTAGCAGCTCTAAAGGAGAAAGACTACCACTGTCCACAGTTATAGTCTGCAACTGTAGAATGTGAACATTCTACTCCTGGAAACAGCTATTGTCTCAGAAGCCCACAGGAAAAGGGGGGGTAGGGTAGAAGGGGTGTGTGCTCCTGTGCACTCTGAGCATTAACTCTGGGGCCGTGAGATTGTCCTGTTTTGTTTTTGTTTTGAGTTCTAGTATCAAATCTACTTAACTAGACTGCCAGCTGCCTTGTGTCCAATCTCCTGCAGCACCTCTAGGGTACTCAGCCAAGGCTGAAGTATCAGTCAGTGGCCAGGGAGCTGGGCCTGGCACCATAGGGTGGTAGGGCAATGCCTCTGACTCAGAATGGAGCTTTGTCCTTCCCACAAGAAGCCAACAGCCTGTGGGACACCCATGCTGTCTGACCACTTGTCTGCACTCTTGACTCCCATGGTCCCACTGAACCAGCAACCCGAGGGGCTGCCTCCCTGAGTGGCGGCTCTCACCAGGGGCAC
>PVJH01037968.1:0-17516 GCA_004026705.1 Nesogale talazaci | reverse complement strand
ATATGAAACTCTAATTTAAGCAAAAAGAAGCCACTCACCAAATGAGTGTGGATGAACATGCAATGTGTTCCATTGTTGATCTTGTATTTCAGAAAATTGCTTTTATTTTACATATTGCAATTTCATTTGAACCCATTATAATTTTAGGTAAGGCAAGGTGGAGGCTTATCTTTAAATACAATCTACCAGAAGAGTATGTCTAGACATTCTTTGATGCAATCCAATTCACCCACAGTATACTTTGAACAAAAAAGAAACTCAGGACTCGAGAAGGAGCATGCTAGCATTATTCCTGATAGGAAGTCAGAAACATGTTTGCAATCAGTCACCTTCCCCCGGTGTCTACTGGTGAACGAAACTCAGCTAGCCAAGAACTTCCTTAAAAAGTGTGGGATATAACCTTTGGTTACTGAAATTTTTCTTGCTGCTATATTTTCCTTACACTGAAAACCCATTATCCCAGCTACTGGTTCTCATAGGTTTTTGTTAGCTGCTTTATCATGGTGCAGTTTATACTACTTAAGCAGACCAGGATGATATATTACAATCAGGTAAACTGTAGAACATCCTTAGATTTATTTTGACACCTAAAGCAACTTTTCATTAAGCTGGTAACAAGCCATATAGATGCCATAGTCCTCACAGAAGCATCATTAGCATGTCGAAAAAGTGCTGACATAAATGCGGACATTCTCAAGAACATGTTTAAGAAACTGATAGGGTGGAAGCTCTTAATTTTCTCAGGTAGCAGGAGGGGGGAAATCTATATGCAAATGGGAAAGCAATGATGGCCATTTTTCTTTACAGAAAAATTTCCTATTATGCATGGCTAAGAGTTTCACCCTCCCCTGACTGACTTTATATGAAATTACAAAGTGCGTTGGGGCATTGTTTGAGCAATATCAAGTGTCTCCAACAGCTGCTTTGCAGTTCTTGGAATGGCACAAACATTTCAGGAGACACATAAAAGCCTCAGGATGAGATTGGCAGAGGAACTTATTGAATTGTATTATTAAGTAATGAAACATAGAAACCAAAACAAAAACAAAACAATTTATTATGAATCTATATGTAAATTTCTTTCACCAAGTAGGTGAGGAATAAAAAACAATTCACATGAACTGCTGTGCCACCAGCAATTACTAATATAATGGAATTTTCTATATATTATTGTCCAATAATCTCCAGTAGAAATTCTGTAGATTTGAAAGCAAGACAAACTAGTACCCTAGTAAAATTGGCCATTCTCAGGGTTCTTGTGAGATTTTTACAGACATCTTTTAAATGATTGTCTACCAGTCAATTAAACATATTAGAAGACAGTATCAGTTTTACTGTGTATACATGTGCATATATATATATATATATATATATATATATATATATATATAATTGCCTAATAGTGACGCTGACTAGCCACCTAAATCCTCTCATTACATTGGTGAGATTAGCAACTATATGGCTCAATTTCTCTTCTCAAGCTAGATTGATTTTCTCAATCTTCAAGTTTATTAATTGTATCTTTTTTGAGTTTTCTACTACTGTAAAGAGTTTAAATCTTAGAATGCCCCAGGGACAGTTTTACCCTATTTTACAGGGTCACTATGATGGCTGTGAGTGAGAGCTTTGAACCCACTTTCTTTCTTTCTCTCTTTCTTTCTTTCTCTCTCTCTCTTTCTTTCTTTCTTTCTTTCTTTCTTTCTTTCTACCTCATCTTCCCTGTCCCCTATAGCAAATGCTCTATCAGATTTTTCAAACTATGAATGAATCTTTTGAGACGCAATGCTATTTTCATTCAAATCCTTCTAGCTAGTGGTTTTTAATGGCTATCTCCTCAATATGAGCTGTTCTCAACATTTAGTCCTTAAAACTCACTGCAGCTATACCAGACAGAGTAGAATTGCACTATTGGGCTTTTAAAACTGTAATCTTTACTAAGGCAAACAGCTATGTCTTTCTGCCAGTTTAACCATTAGCATACGTGTACGACAAGTGTGGGGACCACATGTGAACTCCAGCTTCACGGGGGTGAGGGGGTGGGGGTGGGAGGGGGAGAGGAGATTAGCATCTATGTCCCATGGTTGACTTCTATGAAGTCTTATCAGCAATCCTTCTCTGTCAATTCTGACACCAAACCTCTTTCCCTACCATCCTTCCTTTCCATCTCGCCCATTGTCATCCACTCAACCCTGGCACTTGGTTACCATCTATGGCAGACTAGAATTGACCTTTGAGTCTCTGAGTCTGTGGCGATTGCATAACCTCTTGTCAATTTGAGACTTGAGCGTGAATGCGGTGGACTTTAGCCTATTGATCAGATCGCAGTTTGATGCTCTCATTTGGAGGCACTAAGGAGATTAATAGCTAGGAGGTGTGACACAGGCTCACTACTTTTGAGGCAAGAGTGAGGGGGCTATGCTGATGCAGCCAGTCTCAGGGAGCTGGAAATCCACCCCATGCTGAGGTGCTTCTACTCTCACTGGATGCACAAGACTTCCCACCCTCTGAACTTCCTGCATTTGGTGTCATCGCATGTGTTTCATGATTCTGAAGATAAATGAATAGATTGGTTTCACACATAGTGACTAATACTGGACTTATGTGCTTGATCTGACTGGACTGGGATGCATTCTCAATACAATAGAAACCTGGTACTCAACTTCATCAATACTCAACGTAATCAGATTTCAGCGTGAAATGTTGAGCATATTTTGCAGTTGTGCTTGAACAAAACATCAGATTCCAACCTCACACACATGGTTTTTGTACACAAAAGCAGTCAGTGTTTCGATCACTGGACATCAGTTAGCCTCGTTACTATGCTTAGTATAAACATTTTGTGGCTGTGCCCCAAGCCTTTTCCTGAGATTTTTAAAGTTTCTGTGGCTTTTGGTATTGTTTTTCAATTAAGGAAAAAGTACGTCCCAAGATAGAGTTTTTTAAAAAGAAACTTGATAAGGAACTGGTTAGTTGTGTTATTGATATCATTGATGAATAAGGCAAGGTTAGGGTAAAAAGTTGGTGGTTGAAAAGGGACTGGTCCTCTTCCAGTTATTTCTTATGGGAAACATTGAATCAGAATTTGACTGCACTGCATCTCCACTCTCCTTCTTGAAGGGATGAGTGTCAAAGTCTGAGGTTCTACTGTACTCAGTTGCTCTTCCATACAAAGCTCTTTCTAATGCATATATGAGTGTCTATGAATTTGCTTCACAAGTCTACCTAGACTAACACAGAGCCTGTACATCTTTTGAGGAGCAGAAATTCCTATTTTTCTTGACCAACCCGCTGATGGTATAGTCAGTAGGTCAATATAGATGCCACTATAGCAACAGGGAGTCTGCATCATTCCTGCCCTTCACCTTCACCTCACTTCCATCAAGTCAGCACTACCTCATAGCCACCCTGGAGGAGAGGGTCAAACTGATGCTGTGAGTTTCTGAGACTATAGTTATTTAAGTGAGTAGAAAACCTTCTTCCTCCCTCAGAGCTATTGGTGGTTTCAAACAGGTGACCTTGTGGATCACAGCCCAAGGCATCAGACTATGCCACCCAGGCTCCTTCCCTCATTCAGTGTTCTTCAATTCTCAACAAAGCATGTTAGCTCATTGTAATGAGCACACAGAGCTCACAGACAATCATGATAATTATGGTGTTTGGTAGGGATGTTAACAAATTATAATTCAATATTATAAATGCTTAGAACACATCCCTTTAATTAAGACAGCTTCTTTTTAGACTTTCCATCAGGCTTGTGCATACCACACCCCCTTCGCCTCCAACATGATCTTTGGCCATATAACCCCTGGATGTCTTCTCTGTTCAGAAAATGTTTTAAATCTTGCCAATAGATTCCTGAAGTACATAGCACTCCATCATAAGCCTCAGATCAAAGACACTCAGCTCTAGTGCTGTGGGTGAACAAACGTAGTTCCCCACATAAATGCTGGAAGGCACCCAATTTTGCAAACAAGCAAAGACACTTTACATTCTCCTGACTTAGGAGTCCCCAGGCGATCTTCTCTTCTGTTTCCTGGTTCTGATGGGATAGCTCCCCTGCCACTCTCTTGCTGTGCCTCTAGCCCCACAGCTTGATGTTGTCTGATCATGTCAGTGATGTTCTAAGCACAATTATAGCTGGACCCAAAGAAAACACTCAACTCCAGACTGTTGTTTCTGAGATAGTTCATCTTATACCCAGCAACAAGGCACAACCGGCCAATCCATACATTAGGTTTTGACGTTTTCACAGTCACCATTTCCCCTGACAATCCCATCAGCATCTTTCCCCTACAATCTTTAATCTAGACCCAATAGGAAAAGAGTCAGTGAATCTTCATGGTCATACCAAGCTGGTAGGATCCTACACAATTTTTTAGGAGTGAAGCATAGTTAAAGATATTGCTATAGTATACAGATGTCTGTAGACAAGTTCTATTAGTACTATACTTGTGTTATTCTCATTAGGGTATAATTACCAAAATGATAAGCCATTGAGTCAATTCTGACCTGTAGCAAGCTTATAAGCATAACAGAACCCAAGCACTGCCTATCCCTGTATCTTCCTCACAATTGTTCATCTCAGTCCATTTTGCAGACACTGTGTCATTCAAACTCATTAAAGGCTTCCTCATTTTCCCTGCCTCTCTACTATACCAGACATGATGTCCTTCTCCAGATCAATCTCTCCTGACAATATCTTTATGTTAAATGGATTCTTGACACCCTTGCCTCTAAGGAGCACAATGACGCTACTTCTTCCAAGATAGGGCTGTCCTCTTTGTAGTCCACAGTCCTTTCAGCATTCTTTGCCAGCACCACAAGTCAAGTGTAGTAGTGTGTCAATCCAATCTGGGTCGACTAGAGAAACAAATTCATAAACACTCATATGTGTATAAGAAAGAGTTTTATATACCAGAACAACTGTCCATTAAGAAACATCCAAAATGAGTCCAGTCCAAGGTCATTAGTTTGATATTAACCAAAATATTCACCAGCCTACAATTTTTTTTTCAGACTCATGAAACACACACAATGAAGTTGAATGCAAGATAAACAAAAGCAAGATGGCTAGAAAGTCTTTGGCTTCAGTAATGTTGTAAACATCTCAGTGCTGACAGGGATCTCCAAGTGGCTCCTCCAACAGTAGAGGTCTGGTTCCATCAGGGTAGGTTCATGTGGCTTCTCATCTGGGATGTCTCACAGGGAGTCAGCCTTGTGACTTGTCAGTATAGTGTCTCCAAGAGAGTGTTGTCAGTAGAATATCTCTAAGGAAGTGATCTGAGAGAGATAGCATCTCTGTCTCCAAGAGGGAATTACTATACTTCTCAGAAATCTCAGGAGATAATCATACCCACATAGAGGTCTCATTGGCTATTTCCAGATTGACAGGCTAGACTCCACCCCTGCACTCAAATTGTCACAAGATTAGGTGAATGCTACAAGTAATTATTTTTGTTCTTCCTTATTCAATGCTCAACTTTCACATACATATAAAACAATGGAAAATACCAAGGTGTGTTAGGTTGGATTGACTAGAGAAATGAATCCAGATATACCCATATATGTATAAGAAATATCTTTATGTCCAGAAGATTTATATACTAGGAAAACACCCTAGCCAGTCCAACTCAAGTCCATAGGACTGATACTAATCCATAAGTCCCTCTTCAGACTCATGTAGTCGCAAGCAAATATGCTGAATGCAGGAATATCACAGACCAATGAGGGCAAAGCCACATGCATTCAATGGTGGTGGAAGCATCTCCAGGACTCTGGGCATCATTCGCATCAGCAAACAGGAATGTGAAGGCAGAGAGCGAGTGGGAGGTTCCAGGGCCCATTTTATGAGAAGAGCCCACTCACAAGGAGTCACCACCAGGCTGACACACTAAAATCCACTTTTATATATATTCAAGTTGACATGAAATTATGTAACTACCACATATGCTGGTTTTCAGGTTCGTGTCAGTCCTCAAAGTAACAGTCCGGCTTTCCAATCCCCTATGAAGATCTTATTTAGTAGATTTTCCTAAAGCACACAATCTTTAGATCACTTGACAGTTACTTCCATGAGCATTAATTGTGGATCCAAAAGAGACAAAATTCTTGACAGCTCCAACATTTTCTCCATTGATCATATTAGTGCAGTATGAAGGTTTGGGTTTTCTTTACGCTGAGTTGTAATTCATAGAGAAATCTGCTATCTATCGCATTATACCTAGGAGTCCAAAATTCAAATATATCAGCTACTTTGTGTAAGAAATATGAGGAAGCTCTTGGTAGAACTATATTTTGCAATCAACCTGATGGGTCTGGGATTTTGAAACAATTGACCAAGGAGGCCTAGTGGAATTACATTTTTTTCTTTCTGAATTTCTAAAAATTCAGGAGACAATAACCAATGATACCTTCTGATTCATCAAATGGGAAAACAACCTCAAGTGCAAACATGTCTATTAAATATAAAGTTCATTATGAATATTAGTGACCTTGTAAGATAGAGTCACATTGCCCCATCAGGCTTCAAAGGCTCAACCTAAATCTTTATTACAGCAGATTACCCTCTCTGTCACCACTGGAATGGCTGACAGCTTTAACTGTTGAATTTTGCTTAGTAGCTGAGCACTTTAAGCACTGTATCTCCAGACTTCTCAATAAGTAACCGCTGGAAACAATCAAAAAATGATTACCATATATCCTCGAATATTAGCCAATGCAAATATCAGCCCTTGCATCTAATTTTACCATAAAAAAATGTGCTGGAAAACTTGGCTTACTGACCCGCATGTATATACAGTAAGTTAAAAAAGTGTTTTTTTTGTTTGTTTGTTTGCTTGTTTGTCTTTCAGGACCTTGTGATAAAATAATGCTATCTCTCTATCTTTCTTTCTAGGCACAATGATTTTTGCCAGATCTGAGCTGCTATATTTTCTCTTTCTAGTTTCTCTTCTTGCATTTCAATTGTGATTTAAAAAAAAAAACTTTTCATTTATACTGCATTCTCAAGACAGTGAAGCTTTTTTTATGAAATAATAATTTTTATAAAATATATAGTTGGCTGTCTCTTCATTATTGGCTGCTAAGCCAATAATAAATGTCCCAGGGAATTGCATATTTGGTTACATGCACAGAATAATTCTCTCAGACACTTTCCCTTAAAGTGAACTATATTAGAAACGTATTTCCTTGAAAAAATCCCCAAGATTTTTTCCCAAACACTTAAAAATCTTCTCAAGATTTTTAGAAAATAGCATAGAAGATATGGGCTTTATTGATGTCACAAGCTTCTGTCTGGACTGAGTCCCGGTGACATAGTGGTTGTGTGTGGGACTGCAACTCACAGGGTTGGCGGTTCAAATCCAGCAGCAGTTCTCCAGGAGCAAGGGTGGGCTTCCTATTACCACCAGGCCATTGATGCAAAAAAAAAAAAAGATTCTGTCTAAAACTTTTGATCATTTCTTTTATTGTGCAAATATGTATTAGTATATGAGTTTTTAATATTTTCAACCTAGCTTCTTGTGTGCTATTAATTGTATCCACATTGAATGAGACTCATGGTGATAACCTCACAAACTCACTCTTTCATTTCCAAGATTGTAATATCAATGGAAGTAAGTACCTGGGCTTTTTAATTTTTTTAATTTTTATAGTGACTTGCTGAGTGAATCGAGCTGCCAAATTCTACCTTAGTAGTTAAGCTCAAACCAAATGTTTTTTAAACCACCTGCATTCCTGGCATGAAAGTGTCCCAAAGACAGAGTCAGTTTCATGCATCCTCATATTTACCCTAAATGGAAGCACCTATGTTGGGTCTCTTTCTGGGCCTATTCACCTGAGACAGGGCGGGAGAGTGATGAGTAGAGTGATAGAAATCAAGCAGAACTTTTCTTTGAAGTTGACCCTTTTGTGCCTGTTTTTCCCCTTCTGGACTTCCGGAATACTTGTAGGTCCACCCAAAATAAAATGCAACCTGTGTGTGATCCAAGCTTCCAGGTATGCGACCCACAGAGCGAAAAAGTGGAAACTGAGCCCGACACTAAATCTTATTCCAAGCTCTTCATCTAACTCTCCGACCTTGGACATTCAAGAACTACTTTGAACTGCAGTGTTTGTCTGAAGACATATTAGCATACATTAAGATAAAAAAATAGAGTAAGAACAATTAGGAATTTATATAGGATAGTCATTTATATGCAAGTATAAAATGTAATCATTCTTAGTACCACTATGATTATTACAATTAAAATACAATGGTAGAGCATCAGGAAAATCGGGACAACATTATGGATTTTTAATATTAGCACAGCCTTAGGCTTGCTTCGTACAGAGATTAGTGGGATCCAGGTATCTCAGTTGAGGAGGATACCTTTCTATTTCAGACTGGTAGTGCTGCCAGCATGGAGGAGCACAGATGATGCCAGCAGGGTGACATTTCTGTCTGTCTCCATACATCCAACTGGAGGCTTTACTTCTTTCTCCCAAGAAACTGAAAGAGAATCTCACTTCTCACTCATCTGAGAAGGGACATGGGAATTCCATATCAATTTTCAGAGGCAACCTCATGCCTTTTATTCGTTTCTGTCTTTCAATGATTTTTGTTTGTTTGCTGTTTTGGAGCAAACATTATGGCTTTGCACTGCTCCTATCATGATAATCAAAATTTTATAGTGTTAATTAATATGTGACTGATTGTTCACTCACAAACTGTGTCCCCTAATATACTTACTAATTACATTTTTTTCCTTGACCCTGTTCATCTTAATTCTACTAGATATACTGATTATTAGGGCTTTGGAATCCCCAATTCTGCAACAAATGTAGCCAAACTAGACACTTTTGTTTGAGTTGTAGAAGAAATAATTAAGTAGCCAACAATGACGTTTTCTTTCTGAGCGGTTTTTCTGTCATGAGAACTTGGCTGTGTGTTTAAGGGCGGTAATGGAAATCAAGCCCAGGGTTTCCAAGTGATGATGAATTTCATCCCAGTCCTGAGCCCTATAGGAACAGGCTTGCTCAGATCATTGTTCTAGCTCATTAACAAGTGCATTGGAACCAGAGTGCCTTTACAAGGTATTTTTTTTTTTGACACTAAACTACCAACCCCATTGCTAAACAGTTAGAAAAATATTAGAACAAGTAAAGGTGGTACATTTTAAAGTCAGTTCTTCTTCTTAGTTGGTGCTAAATATTCATTGACTCCTTCTAATCATTAAATTAATCATGCTTTCAATCACTAAACTTTTTACCCTTACAAGGAAAATTGAGACACACAAATAAAAATTATACATTTTATCAGCTAGTGATATTCCATTCAGACTTCATGCCGATCCTAGTTCTATTAATTATATTGAGAAGAGAATTTTATTCCTGTTTCCGCAAAACTGCCTTTTGGATGATTCCTTAAGGAGTTAGAGGTACACGATCTACGTACAATTATAAACAATTTTACATTATTGTGAGGTGGATTGGCATACACACTGAATAGTTGTGGGAGCGAGAGTGGAGGACTGTCTACGAGTATACCCAGATTTGACAGAAGATATTTGTATACATGTATTACTCTTTTTGCAAATATATTTATAAGTGTGTTGGAATCAAGTTATAGAAAATTCTTAAAGATAACCAAACAATGTGAGGGCATGAGTTGTGCATCGAAGCTGAGGACCATAGGCTTGGGTCTTGCAAGGTCAATTGGCATGACACAGTTAAAAATTAATATTCTGCATTCTTGTTGAGTATTGATTGTGGTCTTAAAAGTTTGAGAGCAGCTATGAAAGGTCCATCTTTTGGTCCCTATCTATTCTAAGGAAATATTAAAACTGCAGTTTATGTGTTCCTACAAATGTTGTCTGCTAAAGAAAGGTTCCTCTTTCAGGCATCTCTTCCCTGTGAGTTGTAATTCCTCAAATGGCATTCTATCTCCAGCTTCCTGCACAATGGTTTACTCTGTGACCCAAGTCTCTGGTGTTTCTAAGAGCTTTTGCTTTAACTGGGTTCTTCACCTTGCTAAGAAGGGAATGATGACTTCTACTCTACTAACATATTAGGATGTGATTAGCCTCAATGTTCTCTGTGTTCATGCTTTCTCTTTAAATTCCCATAGAGATGTGTATTTTAAGACGTGTAACCTTAATTAATTCATGAATGCGTGTGTGTCTGAGAGACCAAGAGAGATTATATGTTACTACTGAACAACTCCCTTAGGTCCCTTTTCTTCTGATACATGGGTTAGCTAATAAATCTGTATCCTCAAGATTATTCCATTTTTATACCATCTTCTGCAGAGTGACTTACTAAAACCCCCAGACCACATTCTCAAGTCAATTCCTATTGACCCTATAAGACAAAGTAGGCATTCTGTGTGACTTGCAGTGACAGCTTCTTCTTCGTGGGAGTGAAAATCCCAGTCTTTCAAATTTGCTGTTAAAAATTTTTCTATTAGCTATTTACTATTAGCTGGTAATTTCAAATTTGCTATTAGCCACCCAACTGTAACCGTGACACCAGAAGAAATTCTGTGACTTACTAAGGTATGTTTCTGAAGAGTGACATGGCAGGATTGGAGCCATCTCACAGCCCCAGCATATACGGTATTCTGTATGGGAATTTGATTCATCTATGTGGCAAATTAGATCGGTTTTCAGTATATTTTGGGTCTGTGTTCCCTTTATATTCAGAATTTATCCCCACATACAGGAATATACAAAAGGAAGAACTGTTGCAGAGTAAGGGACATAGCTGACTTGTGACAACCACTTAATGTTTAACGATTGCAATTATTTTTTATGAAGAATAATAAACGACTTTTATGAGTAAGACTTCATTTTTGTAAAGATTCCAAAATATTGAAGGATGCACCAATGTAAAGTCAATGGGTGCAAATAAAGTGAGAAAAAAAAGGAGTTACAGAAAATAAGGAGAAGAATCTACTAGCTGAGGCACAAGATAATCTTGACACTTTAAATAGAACCTAGTGTATGATGGTGATAAGTTCCTGAATTTCTCCAACCTAAATTGATAATAGTCTAGGTTCTACATATGCTTTGAAAAGAAGTGTGCTAGCCACTCCAAAATTTAAAATGGAAATGAGCTACTAAATCCCCATTGCACAAAAATAGGAACCACATACCATTTATCTCTTTATTTTTTCACAGTGTCTTTCAAAGCACCTGAAACTTCATAGACACTTATTCCAAATTGGTTGAATTTAATTTAAAAGCTCTATAATTGCAAAGCAAATATTAACTTGGACAGAAAGACTAAAATCTATTTCTAGATCTGAAACAAGTTATTCTAACTTTGCATATATATTTAAAGGATTTTGATTCCCAATGATGAAAAAAATATTTTAAATATTTCTCAGAGAAATTAACATCCAGAAAGCAATTGCATATGAGACAATATTTTCAGAATTGAAAGATTTCAGGTTTTTCTTTTTGCTTTTCTTGTTTGATTGATTTAACTATATTTTCTCTTTAAATTTTGAATGAGAAATAGTTGAAGGTTTACAGAGTAGATCATGAGTTTTTATACAAAAATATGTCCACCTTTTATTTCAGCACATCCATTACCACCCCTTCAATATACCATTGCTTAGCTAATTTTCTTTATTCTTTTTTTTTTCCGGGGGTGGGGGGACATCTCTGCCCTCGCTTATCTCATTTTCTACTTGCTTCCCCTTCATAGTATTGTCAATATTCATCTCCATCATCAAATGCAAAGTCATCATTTTCTCTCCAGTCTTCCTTTTTGATTACACAGCTCTCCTTTGCATATGAGGTGATGGCAACATTATGGCTTGAATCAGATATCAATGTATCCTGAAAGTGACATATATGTTTTTTAAGATTTAAAGAGGACTTTTACATCAGATTTACCCATTGCAAAACATTATTTGAAGTTTTGGATGCTCTGATTTGGAGGCACTAAAGGCATTGGCTGTGGATCCAAGTAAAATTAAATCCTTGAAATCACTAATATTACCTCTATTTCTTATGTTATTATCTATTGGCCCAGTTGTGATAAGATTGGTTTTCTTTTGTTGAGTTGTAATCTGCACTGAAGACTAGACGCCTATCACTGATAAGAGTTTGAGAGTCTCTTGTGATTTAAGTTTGCCCTCTTTCAGCTGCCTCTGCCATTCATTTCCCACCTTCTTAATGGCTTATCTCTTTCTACATGGGTGATATCTTTTAAGCCTTTCTACAATTCTTCTGGTCTTTAGTCATTAGGTTTCAATGTGCTTAATGTATTCTGAGGTGGTTTCTAAATTCGGGTATTTTCAAACTGCTAACCAAGTGCACCACCGCCCCGTGCATTACCACTATCCAGCAGTGCTCCTGTGGTACCGAGAATTGACGAGGCCTATTTGGTTAAAAATTGCTGTAGTTGACTAGTGGACTGCATGTTTGACAGGAAATTACAAAGTCAGTGGTTCAAACCCAACAGCTGTCCCTCAGGAATAAAGGCTTTTGGCTCCTTAAAGTTCTACAGCTTCTCTGTACTATAGAAGTTACTATGAATCAGAATCAACTGGAAGGCAGTGAGTGGGTGAAATTTTGGTCTGAAGTAGCCTGGTGTCACAGTGGGTAAGCATTTGCCTATGAACTGAGAGATCACTTATTCAGACCCACCAGCTGCTGCTTTGGAAAAGGTGTGGCAGTCAACATACTTCATGATCACAGCCTGGAAAACTTTTAGGATAGTTTTCCTCTGTTATATGATTGCTGCAAGTTGGAATAAGCTAAAAGATAACTATCTACTTTGAAGAACATAAATTTTAAAAAAATTTCAGCTCGGCTGACTGCCCCTAGGAGATTATTTGATAACTAACATTGAGATAAATACATTATTATCTGTCTAGCTATTAATTCAGTAGTTGTCCATCTACATAAATGTGAGAAATGGGTAAAATGCAACAATTACCATTCAACATTTGCTTGTGGTATTAAAAGCCAAAAATAATATCGTTTCTAACAACATTGTAATTTTATGTTTTGTTAGGAATTTCCATCCAATATTGACTGAAAAGATCAATAGGCTCTCTCTGCATGTTATGCTGTGCATTCATTTACAATTGGCACTGATGCAATAAAATTATATTACAGTACTTCATCAGTCCAAGCTATCATGTGCTTAATTTACTTACAGTGTCATTTCCAACAGTATCTGGTAAGTTTTGTGGAAATTGTGAAAACATTGTCCTAACAAGAAAAGGTGTTGGGAGACAACATGCCTGAAACATAGAGTCTCAATTTAGTGTACTATCAGGGCATGTGGCTGTTCCAAAGAAATTACTCATCTTATTTCCTTTTAAGCTTACTGTTTTTTGCATTGCTATCAGTGTTTCTGAAATAGTAAGAATATTTTCATTTCACCATCAATATAAGCTTGCCATTCAAATATTGAAAGATACTTTTCGAAATTGGCATTAGGTCACCCCATGAGGTGACTCTGGCTGAGTGATCCTGTGTATAAAACAATGAAACACTGCCCAGCCACCACCTGCCTTCATGACTGTTATTATGTTTGGACCCAAGGTATCCATCCACCTGTGTGAAAGACTTCCTCTTTTTTTGCTAGTGTTACATTAAGTACAGAAGATCTGATGACATATGCGTCATACACTAGACTGTGAATTCAAAGTCAGCAGTGTGAATTCATTATATATTTCCTGCTACAAAAAAAAAGTTTTCTGTTTCTGTGAAAATTTATCATTTCAGAAATCCATGGTTGCTTTTATCCCTTGTCACCTAGGGCTACTATGAGTAGGCCTGAGCTTGTTTACTAGTTTTGGCAAACCAAGTCCTGAGACTGGTCATTTCTGGTACATATCTTAGACATGCATGACAAAATCTTGAAAGCCATTGATTCTAAGAAGCATTCTGCCAGTACTTTCTCCCAGAAAGATTTGTTTGTTTTTCTGGCAGTTCATGATGTGTTCAATATTGTTCACCAATACCATAATTCATAATCGTGTTCTGGATCAAGTGCACCTCAGTTCTCAAAGAAGCATCTTTGAGATCACTCTCTGCTAATCACAAAAAGAACACCATCCATGTTTAGGCCATTGCTTTCTTTGAGCCTGCTAACCTTAAATGGAAGTCTTTGTCTTACTTTTTACATCCTTTTTCCTTACCACAGTGTAATTCTTTGAAAAAACCTTTGCATCAAATTTACAATATGTCACGTGGTGTCTGCATTGCTACTTGCAATAACATTGATTATGGACCTATGTAAATCTTCAGCAACTTAATTGTTTTCTGTTTATCAAGATATTTTCTATTTTTGTTTTCTTGTCAATGAGTTTTAATCCATACTTTACAACATAATCTTTGGACTTCATCAGTAAGAACTTCAAGTCCTTTTTGCTTTTAGAAAGCAAAAAGAAGTAGAAGAAAAAAAATAAGTAAAAGCTAGGTGGAGGTACCATCTCATTCCAAAAAATATATATTACAGGAATTAAAATAAGGGGAAAGAAATGCAAAACAACAGACAATATAAAATATTGGGGAAAGTTGTGTAGAGCTTAGAGCTTTATGAATGCATAAAATTTCTTAGAATATGCTATACCTGGAGGATATTGTATGAAAACTCAATTATAAAAGTGAAAAAAGGTTTACTTACATAATAACAAACAAAATGTTACATAATAACAAACAAAATGGTGTTTGATGGTTACCTGGGCTGCAAAGATGAGAGAGTGAACATCAATAGCTAGTGGGTTGCTGTTTGGTACCACTGAGCCAGTTTCCACCCTCAGTACCTTGTGCACAACAGAACAAAACACCGCATGGGCCTGCCCTCAGTCCATTGCTGGAGTCTTCCTGGCAATCCATGTCCTTGAGGGCCTTTCTCATTTTCCCCATCCCAGTACTTTGCCAAGGATGGTGTTGTTGTCCAGGGGTTGGTCTCTGGATAATATAATTCAAAGTATATAGACAAAACTTTGCCATCCTTGCTTCTAAGAAGCACTCTAGCCATACTTCTTCCAAGACAGATTGGTTTGTCCCTCGAGTGAGCGGTCCATGGTCCTTTCAGTGTTTTTCAATAACACCACAATAGAAATGCAACGATTCATCTTTGATGATTTTTATTGAATATTCAACTTTCACATGCATCTGAGGTCATTGAAAGTGCCCTGGCTTGGGTCAGGGGCACCTTAGTCCTCAAAGAAATATCCTTATGAGAACTCGAAAGGGGTGTTAGGCAGCCAATTTCCCTAATGTAGCTCATCTTGTCTTCTCTTGACTGCTGCTTTAATGAGCATGGATTGTGGGTCCAAGCAAGATGGAATCCTTTATGCCATCAATCTTTTTTACATTTATCATGATGCTGCCTATTGGTCCAGTTGTTAGGATTTGGGTTTTTATAATATTGAATATTAATTCACACTGAAGGCTGCGATCTTAGAGCTTCATTAGCAGTGATTCCAGTTTTCCTTTCTTTCAACAGACAAGGCTGTATCTCAGGTTGTTAATAAGTCTTCCTCCAATCCTGATGCCAGATTATTCTTCATATAAGCCAGATTCTCTGATGATTTATTTGTTCAGCATACTGGTTGAGTAAGTATAAAGTGAGACATACAGTCCTGTCACCTATGTTTCCTGATTTCAAACCAAGCAATAGTCTCTTTAGCATGGTGGTTCTCAACCTTCCTAATTCTGGAATCCTTTAATACAGTTCCTCATGTAGTCATGACAATTATTTTCATTGCTACTTTGTAATTGTAATTTTGCTTCTGTTATGATCTGCACAATCCCTGTGAAACAATTGCTCGACCTTCAAAGGGTCTGGGACATAGACTGAGAACCGCTGCTTTTTGCACAACTGGCCATGCACAAGTTCCCCAGGAGCAAAATCAAGTGTTCTAGAGGTCCCATCATTAACATTATCCATAGTTTGTTCCTTTTCTCCACTAGATTCTTTTGCATAGTCAGTAAAGCACAAGTAAACATTCTTCTGGAATTCTCTGCTTTAAGATCAGATCCACCAAGGTCATCAGCTGGTCAATGGTTTTCCAACATCACCACCAGTTTTTTAGATTTCCTTAAAACCTAACCCTGTAACTTTCCCCAAGTGTCACATTTCAGCTAAATAATAGACCTATACAGTGAAGAATTTCATCCATGAACAGCATACTCTTAAGATCAATCAACCAGAAGAGATCAAAAGGACAGTATTTTTCAGAAACAAACTTCAGATTGCAAGAAGGGTTGGAAAAAATGCTATGTGGGATGTTAGAAGGATGTAGGAAGAGTATTGTTATGTTGACCATATTACACTTAATATCAAGAAATAAATATGCATAAATTACTGAATAGATAATTAATTTGTTCTGTTTACTTTTACCTGAACTACTATAAAATACTGAATGGAAAACTTGACAAAAGTGATTCAAATACCTAATATAAAATGTTCACATAGCTCATACACTAAAAGTTACACAAATTCTGTACTCTATGTTGATGAATAATAATTCCACAGTCAAAAAGTAAAATTTTATTGGAACTTTTTTTCTTAATAAGATAAAATGATTTTCTTTAAATAACTTTTTAAATTCTTGCATATCTAAAGCGGAGTGTTAATTATTTCTAGGATGAAGCAGATATCACCAATAATTCTCTTCTTAGGTTTAATTTTTTTAGACTAACGTGATCAATTTTGTTCAGGTAAGTATGTAGATGAATGAAAAATATTCTATTCAATCTCTCATATCCTTAGTTTCTGAATTGTATGCAATAATTTACATGGTGATATAACATTAAATTTTATTTTTGTTATCTCTTTCCTAATTAAAGTGTATTTCAGAAGCGGGAGCAATAAAATGGGAATTGTGTTAAGATAAACTTGCTCAATTAGCTGATATTTCCTTCAGTCTTTTAAATAAGATTGAGGCTAATGAGGGCAACTTTATGGAATTGACTGTAACTGGAGATGTCTCGGATTTACCAACGTGGAAAATATAGCAAATGGCTGCTTCTGATGGAATTTCTTGAGCCTGAAATATGAACCAGACTGGATACCCTAGAAGACACTGGGAAACCTGTTGCCATCCACCATACAGCATGATCTTGACCCTTCAGACTTATTTTTTATTCTGAAAACTCAAAGAACATTGGAAAGAAATAGGATTTGAGTTTTGCAAGGGTGCCATCATTGCAGTTTGATGTGTCACAAATCAAGCAGTACAGGATTCTTTATGGGTGTGTTGGAGAGATGGAAGTATTACCATTGAAGTAGGTTTCTAAGATTTTAACATACTATTTGATAACTTACCTTTGTATGTTCAATTCAGTGTTGGTCCTCAGGCATGCTTTACAGATGGAGAAAGTGAAAAAGATGGGAAATTATGAGTATCCAGAAGTCCTACATTGAGACTTATAAAGGAAACCTTGAGTGCACTATTTTCTGAGATGGGCCAGGAAGATGAAAATACCATTTAAAGTATAAAAATGATACCAGTTCACAAATGAGAGAATATTTCATCTCCAAAAGAAATACATCCCCTCCCC
>PVJH01037967.1:0-17455 GCA_004026705.1 Nesogale talazaci | reverse complement strand
GTAGCCTCTCAGAACCCCGCTTTCCCCGCATCTTGCACAAAGCCCCCTGGGAAGCAGTCTCTCCCACCTCAACCCTAGTGGTGATCACATAATCATCATCACTACCACCACCCCACCACCCTGGGATTCAAGATAATGAATTTCTCCGTTTCCTCAAGCAGGTTTTTTCTGGTTTCTCCCATGAATCCGTTCTGCTTATATAATAACAAAAAGTGAAGGATATTCAGGAGAGGGCCTGTGTGCCTGGCATCTGGTTCCTTTCTCGGGGTGGGTATGCCCTGAGCATATGCCAGCTCAGGCTTTCTCTTTCTGCTCTCTCTCCCCCCCCCCCCCCCCCCCCCCCCCCCCAGGAACTGGTGCAGGCAGTCAGCATGGGAGGCAATTACCTTCTCAACATTGGGCCCACTAAAGATGGGATCATTGTTCCCATCTTCCAAGAGAGGCTGCTTGCTGTTGGGAAGTGGCTGACCATCAACGGGGAGGCGATCTACGGCTCTAAGCCCTGGAGAATTCAGTCGGAAAAGAACACCACCTCTGTCTGGTGAGTCCAGGAGCACAATGGGCCCATCCCTGGCTGCCACCTCCTCGAGACCCCATGTTTCAAGCCAAGCAGAAGTCATCTGAATGGAATTCCAAAGCTCTCCGCCCTAGACTGTGTGCCATAGCTGAGCCTACTCTTACTCCACCAGGATGTCATTGACTAATGCCCAAGGCAATGAGCTTGATGAGCACAGGAGGGAGCTACGAAGTGTCCGTTTCTTTAAGAATGTAACCTGGCCTTCTAAAATTAGCAGTAGCTAATGTCCTACGCCATTCCATAAGCCATGAGTCACAGCTTGGCGTTTTGACTCATTATTTTGACCTTCAACTACAAAGTGATACTCAGCCTCATAGGATGGTTGTGAGCATGAAACGAGACCGAGTGTGTAAAGCGTCAGCTCCTGCCAGGCACACAGCACATGTTCAGGACATGTGCAATACGGGAACTGGAAGGGCTCTCACAGACAATTCCTGGTCTTGTATCGGAGGAAACACATCGATCCCTCTGTTCTGACAGGATTTCCATTTTGTGATTTCCGTCTGCTTCTCTCAGCACTGAAATCTCAGAACAACCAAGCTGCCTTCATTTCTTACCTCACCCTGGTCATAGCCGCTGCTATTTCATCTGGGTTTGGAGAGGGAAAGACTTTAACAGTCCTTTAAGTGGATTTTTTGTGAAATAGCTAGTTGAAGAGGGAACCATTTTGGAGGAGACTTAGCCAGCCTGTAGAGAACAAACGGAGGTGATCCCTAGAAAGCCTTGAAGGCTGCCCCCTTCCTCTAGACCCCAGCCCCGCTTCCTCCAGCGCACACTGACGGACTCGCAGGCTTGGAGTCGGTGGCTAACTGAAAGGGAAATGGGTATGACCATGTGTTAGAGTAGCCAGCCAGTATCATTGACAACGATGTCTCTCTTTCCCCAGGTATACCTCAAAGGGATCAGACGTTTACGCCATTTTTCTGCAGTGGCCTGATGATGGAGTCTTATACCTTGCCTCCCCTAAAATCACCTCAACTACAGAGGTAGGGAGCCCCAGTCATCCCTAAGATGTACTTTTCAAATGGGGCCCACAGTCCTTTGCTGCTTTCCCTTTCCTTCCCCAATCTTGCCAGGTGCATCCCCTTTGAGACTGTCTTCCTGGGCCCAGCCTGGGTTCTCTCCCTAGATTCTGTCCACCCCGTTCTGTACTCATTGGCTTCCGTTTTGCTTGCTGGCAGGTAGTGATGCTGGGCCTCAAAGACACTCTGAAATGGTCCAAGGATCCAGATCAAGGCCTCCTCATTTCTCTGCTTAAGTTACCACCCTCTACCCTACCCAGCACAAGTGCTTGGACCCTCAAGCTGACAGGAGTGGAGTAATGGTTTGAGTTCCAGTACCTGCTGCTTCCTGCGAACACCTTAGATGGATGAAGAATAAGCCAAAGCACCCTGTTGCCTGGAGGAGGAGGTGGACTAGGTTTGACAAGCTCTAGTGTCTACTCTCTGTAGCATCGGTCATCACCAACTCCACCCCACCCCTTTCCGAACACGGGGAGCCTGGAGAGAAGGAAAAAACTTAAGGATGCTGCTGGCCAGTTCAAAGCAAGAATTTAGATCCAACCTGTTGCCAGTGACGCTATTAATATTAAGAAAGTGAATGTGATTCCATTCTGTGCCTTTTAAGTTTAGTCAAATAGGTAAAATGAATATATCGCATCATTTCTATCAAAAACCATGTTGTAACTTTTGCCAGTCTTAGTTTGGATAGTTTATTGCTTTGTGAGTAGTTGCTGTTTTTTAGTTGGTTGGATTTTGTTTGTTTGTTTTGGGGGGTGGTTAGCAGAAAAAAAGGAATTTATTAATTCCCGACAATAAAAATTTAAATAGTAAGGCACCTTTTACTCCATCATGGAATATGCAGCAAAGAGAAGTGTTTCAAACAAATGTCAGCACTTCTATTGAAAATGCTTTCCAATGTATTTAGCAGATTTTTGTTTTAAATATTTCACATACCATTAGAAGTTTTCATGATTAAACATCTGAACAGATATCATGAGAAAAGTATAGACTGATATTCGTTTATCCCCTTTTTTGTGTGTGTGAGCATCACTGCCTCCTGGTGGGAGTAGGAAGCCCAGCCTTACTCTTGGAGAGCTGCTGCTGGATTTGAACCACCAATCCTGTGGGCCACAGTCCTGCACACAACCACTACACCACTGGGGCTCAGCCCCCCAGATAGTCATTTATCAAAGAGAAGCGATTGACCTTTGAAAAATAAAAAGGAACTTCAAAGTGTACTGTGTGTAAAGTTCAAAAGCTGGAATTTAAATTTCTTCGAAGCAATTCATGCCTCAGTAATTAAGAGAGAAAAGAGATAAAGATTTATTACAGGTGAGAAGCCTCCATGGGGACCATGCTGCCAAATAACAGCTCATGCAGTATTTTGATGAGGGTTTGAAAAGACCTTCCCCCACCCACGAGAGTAAGTCAGATACTTGAACATTGATTATTTACTATTCCCCATATTGGCCCACTGACAGGCTTTGTAAAGTATATTAGACAATAACATTTTCACTTTAAATGAAGGCAAGTTTGTGAAGATAACACAACTAGATGTCTTCTTGAATGGTTAATGTACATTTTTCATGTAAGAAACATACAAAAAACTTTAATAAAAAGCCTCCACAACATGAGAAGGGTGATAGAAGGTTCTAAACTCCCCCATACTTTTTTCATAGGATGCCTTCTCCTTTCAGATTCCAAGGACTAGTCATCATCTTTAGAACCAGTTTTGCTTAAATGCTTCACCACATCCACCCAGTTCCATCCTCGGGGAAGTTCTCCTTTGTGATCTGTTCTATCTGCTGGTTTACATTCTGGGCTTTTGAAAGTTCTTTTTTTTTTTTTTCTTACTCGATGGAGGTTCAACTGAGATGATACTGCTTATGGATGTCGTAGAATGAACAGGATGGCCGTTCTCTATGAACTGTTCCTTATTGTCCTTGGCGTATCCAAATCACCTATGTGTCATAGCAGTTCCAAGATTAACTTCACCTGCTTCTTGTAACTTGGCTTATATACTCTGCTTTACAGCTGATAAAATGGTATTGTGGAAAAAAGGCGTTCATTGATATAATTGGAGCTGTTTGGAGATATGTTTCTGTCCAGGAAACTTCTGTTAAGAAGGCTTTGAGCAGCATTTGTTTTATTTTTAAGCCTGCCATTTCTCTTCAGTATAGAGCAAAGTTTGACTTTTTCTTTTGACTGCCAAGTCAAATTAATAGGGTTTTCTGTTTCTTTTTTATTTGATGGATATATTATACGATTTTTTCCCAATGCTTAAAGGAACATGTTTTTATCGAGCACATTTGAAACATTTATAAATCTCATACCCAATGAACAATATCATTTACACTAAAAATATAGAGGGGGCTTCAAAAAATGTGGAAAATAGAATTGGAAGCGACCATAGTGAAATTTCCCCAATGACTCCTCAAATAAAAATAGAATGGTAACAAAATTTCTGTGCGTTGAAAGGTGTGACAACTAGCTAAAAGAAAAAATCATTTAAGGGAAAATGTATAGCCGTAAGTCCTTAAATTAAAAGGAAGAAAAGGCTGAGCCCCGGTGGCGTAGTGGTTGTGCGCGGGACTGCGGCCCACTGGGACGGAGGTTCAATTCCAGCACTGGGGCTGGGCCTCCTACTCCCACCACCGGAGAGCAGTGATACCGAAAAAAAAAAAAGGAAGAAAAACTGAAATGTAATGAAATTGATCATTAAGACTTAAATTAGGAAAGACAGCCCCCTAATCTAAAGATAGGAGTAATAAAATTAAAAGTAGCAACAGTGATGATCAAGATAGCCAAGAATTGGTGGAAATTCCGACACACTAGAGCAAAGGCATCGATGTCTGGCAGAGAGGGAGGCTGGCTGGAGCACAGCCAAGATGGCAGGAGGATTGGAGCCCCAGTGGCAGAGTGGGCAGTGCTGGGTCGTGGCGGGGGGTGGGGTGGTCAGTGTAGAGCGCAGGCTCTGCCACTTCTATGAAGATGACACTGTGGGCAGCCCTCTGAGAACACGGCGGACAGTTGTATACCGATACATTGAGCAAAAGCAAGTACATTCCTACATCAGAGCATTCAGAGACACAGGAATGATTCTGAGCTTCAGTATCTGGACACCGGCACCATGACGCCCTCCAGAAAGTCCTTCGTGGGGGGAAACTGGAAAATCAAAGGGGCTGGGGGAGCTCATCACCACCCTGAACTTGGTGGTCTGTGCACCCCCGACTGCCTACTGCGACTTCGTCAGGATGCTGAGATTGCCGTGACCAGCGGGGCCTTCACTGGGGAAATCAGCCCTGGCATGATCAAAGACTGGAGCCACCTGGGTCTGTCCTGGGCCACTCAGAGGGAAGGTGTGTCTTTTGGAGAGTCGGATGAGCTCATTGGGCAGAAAGTGGCCCATTCCCTGGCAGAGGGTCTTGGAGTAATTTGTCTGCATTGGGAGGAGCTGGATGAGAGGGAGACTGGCATCACAGAGAAGGTCGTTTTTGAGCAGGTCAAGGTCATTGTAGATAACGTGACTGACAGGAGCAAGGTTATCAGCAGTACACACATTTCTCACAAAACACCGGGCCCAGGCAGTTTTATGGGCAAACCGAGTATTTCAGTTTAAAGAGCACTTCAAAAACACAGGAAGAGGACACTTTCTCAGCATCTTCTGTCACACTCCGTAACTGCAGCGTTGGTGGTATCGGGGTGAGCATAGCTGTAATACCACACAACCAGCAAATCCACTCATGAACATCAATGAAAAAAATCCATAAGCAAACTGAATCAAGGCAGTAGTCATTAAAACTATGAAAGCATGCCAAGATTGATTATCTTTCAGGAGTTCCAGGTCAATCAGAAAATCTATTAATTCATACAGTCTCAATTTCGGCAAAATCTTAAAGTACAAAATACATTGATGGTAGAAACTCGCAAAGTACAACTCAAGTTGTGAGGTAGCTAGACATGGACAGGGGCTGTCCCTGCATGCCAGCACAGGCCCCCATGAGGGAGGTTGGGAAGGAATCAGACGAGCATTGAACACCTGCGAGGGCCCTTTAACTGGGCATGCGCCAATTCAGTGCCCCCCCTCCACCTCATCCCCCCAACCAGGTGGGTGTTATACCTGGGTGGCCTAAACCATGCCCCGGTAGGCTTAATTCATCCCATGGGGTCAACTACTATCTTCAACCACACCTGGCCAAAGGTTTCAAATACCCCAGTGGCAGATGGCTACCCCTTCTCTCTCCTGCCCCTGCCCCTGTGGCCACTCAGTTCACCAAGTGTGGGCACTTGGCGCCACAAGCTTGCCCGTGTTCACCTGTGAGCCCCTGCATGGCTTGTGCACGGTGTGGCACATTTCCCTGGACTTACGTGGACTCTCTTTGAGACAGTAAAACCTGAAACGTCTCTCATCCTTCATAAAAGCCCACTTGGATCACAAACGAGACTTTGGTGTGAAGCCTTTCTCGTGCAAAGCCAAGAACCAAGGTACGGCCCGCTCGAGAAGCCTAACAAAAGGAGGTACCTACTAGCCGTTGATCGTGAGCATTGATTAGACTTGGAGGCAAGGCGTTGGAAACGAGTCTTTGCAAGCACTGTTGATGGTCGGTTTGGATTTTTGTAATCCAAACAGTTAAAACACGTACGAGAAATGAGTATAATGATCAATAAAAGTCAAACCCATAAAAACAGGAGTCAAGGTGGTATCTTGGCAGAGTCACCGCCTGGTTGCTCGTATTAGATCAGAAAATTAAGAGGTAAGAAGGTCATTATTGGGAGGCTGGGTGCTAAAAATAGACTGAGTGTACTGGAGTCTGGTTCCGACTGTCCCTTGCAGTTTTCACCGACGGAGCAATTCAAGAACTCACAGAACTGGTCCAAGTTCACTGTGTGAGGTTTACCGGAGGCGAGATTATTGCAAAGTTCACTGTCTGCCCTTGGGCTCCACTCATCCCTCACCAGATCCAGTGGGACAGCATCTGCCACCCCTTCCTGCACCCAAGATATGAAACTTGCGCGTCATGCAGTAATTCCCGCAGGCTGCTGTCTAAAGGTGGTCATAACCCCAGGTTCACCAGGGGTTCCCTTCTGCCCTATCCACCTACTCTTGCACACTCAAGCTTTGCATCCCCCCCTCCCCAGCCAGGAACAGAGTGGCTACATCGGGAACCCCCTCTCCCCAGCTCTGTTCCGGCCAGTGTGGGTCAGGAGAGAGAATTAGTCACTAGCTTGCAGCAATTGAGGAGTCCCTGGGATCTGTACCCATGATACAGGGTGCAGGAGTGCAGTGCGGGGGCGGGGGCGGGGGGGAGGTCAGCCATTCGGTGCCCAAACCACTCGGTTAATCTGGTCCCCTTTCCTGGGGGAAATGCAGCACAGCCTCAATCCCAGGGCACTCTCCCAGCCCATTATAACACGAAAAGAACCTGGCCCACCAAGCCTCAAGAACGATATTCCTGCTCAGAGAAGTCAATGCATAGAGGACCATAGGGTCGCTTCACCATGAGACTCATCATTCCTCCCTGACCTGTAGCGCTTTGGAGAACAACACTGGAGACGGTGTGGAAATCGCGCCCAATCTGAACCCACTACACCAGGGCGAAACACAAAGGGTGTGCAACAGCCGCAAGGGGAGTGGCGCAATGAAGTCCCTCGGCACAGCGGAAACAAGAAAAGCTGCTGACCTCACACTTTCCAGACTGAGGTGCAGGCTCTCACGCGGGGAACAGACCAGACCCAAGGATGTGCCCGTCATTCCAACACAAGGAAGTGCAGGCGGGGAGAGGAGACGATGGCACTGGGGGAATAGGACACTAATCCCCCCAGGGGAGGGTATTGCTTATTCCTCCACAGAAATGGGAATCTGAGTGAAGACCCCACCACAGAGCCAAACCTTGAGCAACATAATTACGTGGAGTCACTCCTGAACAGAGAGGGCTACAGGGTCGGGCCCCGTCAGAGCCAAACTCACTCTCCTCCGCCCCCCGGACCCCCCTAATTAGAGCCAAACACTCTCTCTCTCTCTCTCTCTCTCTCTCTCTCTCTCTCTCTCACACACACACACACACACACACACACACACGAAGTATGTGCTACAGAGGACAACACTAAACATACAGGTTGGCCTGCCATGTCCACACAGAAGCGAACCAAGAAGGAGAAAGAGAGCGTGAGGGACTGGACCCCATCCTGGCACACCAAGCCCTGAGGATGACGTCCCTGCACAGAGCCGCCAAGACACAGAGAGGACTGTAGGGCTGACAACAGCTTGAGACATGATGTTCCCCTCACTGGAACGTGTCAAGACAGAGGACGATACTGGGACACACGGCAGGGAGGGAGTGTGCCCAGTCTGACCACACCCCACAGTGGGTGAACAAGAGGGGAACATAATAGATCAGCAGTGGGAGCAAAGCCCCCAAACTGAGGAGACGCAAAAAGAGACGTCAGGTTAGGAGGGGCAGTTCCCAGAACCCCCCAGGACCGGGGGGGAAAATAGACACAAAGATCAGCAGACAGACCTGGGTAATGTATGCCTTTTCAGTTTGTTTTTTATTTTTGGTGGGTGTGATGGGTAGGTTTGTTATGCCAACATGGCCACAGAAGATTGGTGGATCTGTTGTGACGGCACAGCCAATGAGCGTGCAGGATGAGTTGAGGGGCAGATGTGGGAGGGGCTTCGCAGGTTCCGGCCCCCCCCCCTCTTGCTTCCAGATCTTCGGACCAGAGAGCTGCCTTGTTCTTACTGTGCCTCGACCTCCAAGCAACACTGCCCGTGGGACACCTAACCGTGCACTGTGTTACTGTGAGTTGAGGATCCTTCAAGCCCTGCTTCGCCACGTTCCTGGGATATACATCTCTTGAGCGGGGGACTGTTGGACTCTGTCATCTGGCTGACTGTTGGTGACTGTTGCTCTGCCGTTTGCTGCCTGTAACCAATAGCCTGGATTGCTCTACAGAGGACTCCAGTGAGTTGCACTGAGCAACCTGTATTGTCTTATAGTTAACTTTTTCTCTTTTTATCTTATATACTTTTCTCTTTATATATAAATATATAAAAATATAAAAATAATTACTAGTGTCCTGAATTTTATTTCTCTAAGAGAACTCTGCCTGACACAGTGGGGGGGGGGGGGAATCTCTAGATTTTTCCTTTTTATTCTTTTGGGGTTTTTTTCTCTTTTTATTTAATCTTTACTTTTTGTTTCGTCTCTGTTGTTGTTTTGCCTATCAATATAAGAAAGGCAGGGGAAGCAAACCTGAGGAGAAAGCAGGGAGACCAAGGAAGGACCTGGGGGAGGAGGCGGGGGGTGGAAGGAGTGGTGAGAAAACAGCACCATAGACAGGGGAACCACGAGGGACTTAAAAGCAACAATGAGAACATAAGACATGCCAGTGCTGTTGGAGCAACAGCAGACTAGCTAAGAAAAATGACTAAGAGGCAGAACAAGGACAAACCTGAGGGTGGGGCAGGAGGAAGATCTAAGAAAACAGGAAAGCTCTAGGAAGCGGTGTTAGTGCAGGTAAACCAGAGAAGAAATCCATAGACACTTGTGTGTAAGAAAGAGGTTTATACACAAGAGCAATTGAACATGGAGAAAGACATCCTAACCCAGTCCAGTCCAAGGTCATAAATCGATTGTAGCTATATGTCTGATACCAATCTATAAGTCCTCTTCAGACTCAAGAAGCACCTGCAATGACACCAGGACAATCACAGGCCAGTGCGTGCAGAGTCTTGTGTGTGTATCCAGTGGTGGTAGAAGCATCTCAGCACTGGCAGGGGTCTCCCGTGGCTCCTCCAGTCTGCATGGTGCAGGGTCTATCAGCATGCTGCCATGTGTCTTGTCAGCTGCAACATCTCCAAGGCAGTAAGCTGAGAGATAGTGTCTCCAGCCTCCAAGAAAGAATTACCACAGTTCCCAGAATTCTCTAGGAGAAGACCATGTGCACAGAGAGGTTTCATTGGCGATCTCCAGACCAGATTGACAGGCTAGGCTCCACCCCACCACTCTTAATCCTCAAATTGACACCAGATAAGGTGACTGCCACAGAAGCAAAGCTACAGACATGGGGTATAAACATAAGTATGCCCTTAAGTAAATATAATCATCAAAGTAGAGATATTGGCTTATGTGCTTATATGGCACTACATTGAGAAAATGCACAGACTTTGGGCCTCTGTTCAAGTCCTCTGTCAACACAAGGAAGCTTTGTTCTAACAACCTGGCATTCTGTGATGCTCACCTCCCCAACAAGATCACTGAAGACAAAATGTGTACATAAGCAAATATGAAGAAAGCTGATGGGGCCTGACTATCAAAAGATAAAGGGTCTGGGGTCTTAAAGGCTTGAAATTATACAAACAGCCACCTAGCAGACAAACAGCAAACCCACGTGGAAGAAGCACACCAGCTGTGGGATCATGAGATGTCCATGGAATTCGGTAACTGGCACAAGAAGACTCAAAGCAAACAAACAGCAGAAACTCAAAACCCATCTGTAGACATTAGGACATTTCGTCACCGTGGTAGTTTTATAATCTGGTGTCAGTTTGGGACTTGAGATGATTATAACTGAAGGGGTGGTGGCATCTAGTCTGTGGATTGGGCTATAGTCACTGGGGTCTCTGTGTGGACACGGCCTTCCCCTGGGAATTCTGGGGATTCCTGTATTTCCTACTTAGAGGTGGGAGACTGTCTCTCTCTCTCTCTCTCTCTCTCTCTCTCTCTCTCTCTCTCTATCTCTATCTCTATCTCTCTCTGTTCACTTCCCAGAGATGTTCTACTGACAAGACACATGGCACCACACTGATTGACACCATGCCTTAGGAACTGAAGGAATCATGTGGAGACCCTTGCCTGCGCCGAGCTGCTTCTACCACCACTGGAGACACTTACCTTAGTTAGGCTTGTAAATAATTTACATTTGCAATTTGCCAACCACTTGGGAACCAGGTGACGGGGCCATCTATGACACAAGTGGAGTTGGAAAACTCGCAAGGAGGGGCTTTGCTTAAAACTCATTCATTCCTCCTTTTTAAAAATCATTTTAGATGACCCCCGCCAAAAAAAAAATTTTTTTTAAATCATTTTACTGGGCTGAGTCCTGGTGGCGTAAGTGGTTGAGTGCGGGACTGCAACCTGAGGGCTTGGCGGTTCAAATCCAGCAGCCGCTCTCAGGAGTGGCACTGGGTAGCACCCACGACCACCAGAAGCAGTGATGCCCACCAAAAAAAAAATCATTTTACTGGGGGCTCATGGAGGTCTTATCGCAATCCATTGTAATTCATGAAGCTAGAGACTTTAGTATTTGTTCATCTTATCTTAACTGCTAAGGACCTTTTAGGAGTCTATCAAATCAGAACAGAGCACGGTTCCCGAAGGCAGAGAGACTAGGGGCGGAGCCAGGAGCGGACGTCATCGCCGCCCTTTCGGAAGCCCCGCCTCCCGTGCGCCGGTCACGTGGGGCTCGGGTGGGCGGGTTCTCCGCGACCGGCGGTCACGTGGGGCCCGAGTGGGCGGGCTCTCCGCGGCCAGCGGTCACGTGGGGCCCGAGTGGGCGGGCTCTCCGCGGCCGGCGGTCACGTGGGGCTCGGCTGGGCGGTCGGTAGGGGGCAGCAGGGCCAAGATGGCGACCGTGAAGAAGGCGGTGCCGCTGCGACTGGTGGGCTTGGCGTCCCTCCGGGCTGTAAGTGCCTCGCCCGCCGAGGGGGCGGCTCGCAGACCCCGTGTGACGGTCGGAGTGCCAGCTCTTGGCCTGTGGCGGCTGCTTCCCCGAAGCCACGTCTGACCGCTCCTCGGGCGAGAATCGTGAGGGCCTTGGACTCTTGGGCATTCCCCGGGATTTCGGGAGACTGAGCAATGGAGGGAGACTGACGGGGGCGGGGGGGGGGCGGGGCGGACAATTTGCCGGGGTCGTGGAGACCCGCGACGCGCACCCCGACTCCCAGCCAGGTGTCGGGCGACTCGGGGCCCTTTGCTCCCGTCGAGCCCCCGAGCTCTCCGAGCGTGTGGTGGACTCTCCCCCGCTGCGTGGCTGCCCCGCCGCCCGCCCCGCCGCTTGCGGGGACTCCCGGCACGCACTTAGGCGCAGTGCGGCCGGGCCGAGGCCCCGCCACCGTGCTTTCGGGGTGTTGGGTCCCGATAGTTCCCCGTATTCCTCGGTGCCCGGGGAGCGGGTGCAAAGCGCGGAGACCTCGTCGTGTAAGGCCTGGATGAGCGGTGTTGGTGAAAATGCAAACTACAGTGTCACGTGGTTCTGCCACTTTCGCGGTCGCGTGACCCAAAGTGTGTCATCGCCAACACCTCAGGTTTTAGACGCGGGTAACATTACATGCCCCCCAGGGTGGTTTGGAGAGACCAGTCCCTGGAAAAGGGGACCCTTTCACTGTCCAAGGAGAGGGACAGTGAAGAAGCAGGCCATCAAGGAGCTGGACTGAAGGCCAGGCACAGTTGTGAGGACACTGCAGGAGCAGATTGTGTTTCATCCTTCTGTACGTACGGTCCCTACGGGTCAGAACCAACTGGACACTAGCAGCAGCACACGGCAGTCTCAGGTGTGATTCACAGCCAGTGCACCGCATTGCATCGTCTGTCAGAAGAGGCCGGTGTCTTCTGTGACAACCAGTTTCAGCAGGCTGACAGGCTCAGACCGTAGGAAGAAAGTCCCGGCAATTGACATTTGGGAAAAAAAAAATCCGCCCACGAAAATCGTGTGGATTGTCCAGTGATCCCTCCTGGTTGTTGTGCACAAGGCTCCCGGAGTGGGCTCCTAGCAGCCACAAAATGAAGATGGTAATTCCAACTCGAGAGGTTCCAAGTGAGATGGTGGTGGTGATTAATGTCTTTTGAAGACCGTGGTATAGTGGGATGGGAGGTGATAGGTCTGCCATGAAGTAACTACATAACTGATAGGCAAGCCAGACGTGAGTTCAAGTCCTAGCACTATCACTTGCCAGCTGTGATTTTGAGTAGTCTTATTTGAGGCCCTGTGTCTTGCATTCAACGAGGATGATAGTTGTTACAGGAAGGTGGTGGTTGGGAATAAGTGAGGTACCAGTGCCTGCAGTTAGAGCCGGCTTTCGTTCCTATTCCCCATGATTAGTGAGTAGGAGCCTGGGGTCAGAGTGGTTGCACATGGGGCTGCTAACCTCGCAGGGTCTGCCGTTCGTAACCACCAGCCACTCTGGGGGAGAACGATGAGACTTTCTACTCCCGTAAAAGCTGCAATCAGGGCTGAGCCCCGGTGGCGTAGTGGTTGTGCGCGGGACTGCGGCCCACTGGGTCAGAGGTTCAATTCCAGCTCACAGGAGCAAAGGCTGGGCCTCCTGCTCCCACCACCACCAGGGCAGTGATGCCTTAAAAAAAAAAAAAAAAGAGCTGCAATCTTAGAACGCCACAGGGGCAGTTCCCTCTGCCCTACAGGCTTCCTGTGAGTCTGCTCGATGGCAGTGGTTCGGCTCTGAGAGTTGTCGGGGAGGTTGGTAGCACCGCAGCACAGAAGACTGACAGGGGACCTGCGTGGTTAGAAGGGATCATTTCTGAGCAAAACTGTACAGAGGGAAGGAATGGGGTGGTTTATAGCACAAAAAATTGGGATGGGGGGAAGACTAGGGAGCCGGAAGCTGGCAACGAGGCGGCGGCATGTCCCAGGAGTCAGAGCCACACAGCCCAATTCAGATTTTGGCTCAGGGCCTTGCTAGCACCTGTGACCTTGGGAAAGCTACTTAATACTACAAAATAGAAGTCACATTCCACGAGGGATTACAGTAGTTCTTATCTAACAAATTTGTCCAGAGGTAGATATGGGTTAATATGTAAAAGACTTATTTTATAAATGTTTGGGATCTAATAAATGTGAGTCGGCATCCTTCTGTTACTTTGCGATGGACTGTTACTGGGAAGGAAGTGGAAATGAATTCTAATCTAATAAAAGGATCTTGGAACCAGCTTTTCTCTTTCTTAGTCCCATTCCACAGATATTTACTTAGCTCCTATGCTTCCCCAGAGCCTTGAAGAGATGGCAATAAATAAACATCACTGACCTCTTGAAGCTACATATTCCCCTGAAATAATTCTAGGACAATGCACCAGAAATCCTTGATCTTCCTTTCTTAGCAAATGAAGGTCAGGGGATTGCAGTCTTCAGGATGGATTGCAACTCTGGGAAGAAAACCAAAATCCTCACAACTGAACAAGTAGGACCAACAGAGGAAAGGTGGAATTTGTGAAGGACCAGTCGAGATCCAATAGCCAGCTCATTGCATTGGGTGAATCAGCTACCCGAGACTTCTTTAAAAAGTTGGGGCAAAGCAAGGGTGTTTGAGGCCCAAGATGAGCCTGATCCAAGCCATGGACTTTTCGCCTCATATGCATGTGAAAGTTGACCCTCGAATAAGGGAAGCTGAAGAAGATACCTGGACTGCCGAAAGAACAAACAAATCTGTCTTGAAAGAAGTACAGCCAAAATGCTCTTAGGCAAGCCTGGTGAAGTTTCAGCTCACAGCCTGTGGGCATGCAGGAGAAACCAGTCTCTGGGGAGAAGGCCATCATGCTTGGTAAAGTCGAGGGGCAGACAGGGGTCCCTCAGCAAGATGGATTAACAGTGACTAGCTATGGGCTCAGCCATGAGAACAGCCCTGAGGACGGTGCAGGACTGGGCAGTATTTCATGCATTGTGCAGTCGCTGTGCAAACAACTATCTGCCTGCAGAGGAGGCTGGGAGATTCACATTGTGTGGCCCTTCCCAGTTCGCCTGGTAACTTCATGAAATCCAGTAACTCTTCTTCACCGTAGGCACTAGAGCAGTGGTTCTCAACCCTCCTAGTACCTTGACCCTTTAATACAGTTCCTCATAATGTGCCGACCCCTCCAACCATAAAATTATTTTTGTTGCCATTTCTTAACTAATTTTGCTACTGTTATGAATCGGGGGATCCCTATGAAAGGGTCGTTTACCACCCCCACCCCCTAAAGGGTCGCGACCCACAGGTTGAGAACCGCTGCCCCGCATTTTGGTTCGTTTTTTTTTTTTTTTTTGCTGGATAAAATGACCAGTTAAAGTGAGTTGTTCAGTAAAGTGATTCATTTAAAAAACAACTCAGGTGTCATCAATTCCGTGTGTCAGAGTAGAACTGTACTTCAGGGGTTTCCAATGACTGGTTTTTCTAAACTGAACCACCAGGCCTTTCTTCGGAGACTTTCTAGTGGCACGGAACGGCCAGTGCTTCCGCGAGCACCAGGCAGCTTCGCTGAATCCTCACCAGACTGTTGTCCTCCTCCAGCGCTGCAGCTGTGGAGGGTTTGAGGTCCTTTGCCGATTGTCGTGCCCCTCTCCCCTGGCCTCATCGCAGCGTTCATCCGGCTAAATCAGATACAGTTAATTTGAAGAGTTTGCATACTAAGAACGGTGGTGCAAAGGGTGACTCGTGTCACCCAGTGAGAAGGAGAGGGAGATTTGGAGCAGACCAGAGGCAACTTGGGCCTCTTTTCTTTAACCAGCTGCCTGTCACCTTGTTACCAACCAGCCAAGGCTTATAACCTAACCGTCTCCTCCACACACGAAGATCAGGATGAGCTGTGCCGCCCATACCCAGTAAATGCCCTCCTCGGGGGCAGCTATGCCTCTTATGCATGTACTTGTGGTTCCATTCATTTTTGAATTATGCCTTCTTTGTAGAGAGTTCAGTGCCAAACATAGGGGCATTGTGGAAACTGAGACAGACTCAGTTCCTCTTAGAGCTGGCCTGCTGCCAGAGGCATCACTGAGTGGGCAGTATTGCATCCTCGGGAGGAAATGGGAGTAGTCCTGACTAAGGAAGGGGAGGCTCAGCCGGGGCTGCTTCACCCGGGAGAGCAGAGCAGACTTCTGGGAAGGACAGTTCAGAGGCAGCCTGTCAAGAAGAGCCTTGCGAAGAGCATACCAGGCAGGGCCAGGGATCACCGAGGCCCTGGTGGAGGAGGGGCAGCCAGTGGGGCCCCCAGGAGGAGGGAGGAGGCAGCAGGAGCAAGTGGTGAGGTCGGTAGAGGCTGAATCCTGCTGCGCCTTTGAGGCCATAATCACTGAAGGGAGGAGGAGGAGTCAGGGGTGGCCCAGCTTAGGCAGCAGAATGCATGGGGTTTTCTGGAAATGGGAAGGTTTGAGTCGGCCTGGGCTGTGGGAGCAGCAGTCAGTCGGCTGCTGGGACCCGGGGCTCACGAGAAGTGCGGGGAGCACCCATGGCTGTCCTCCAACAGCGGGGCGTAGACGCGTCTGTCCACTTCAGGTCCAGCTGGACTGGGAGTGTGACTCGCGGTTCATCCCTCTTCCTAGAACAGCGGTTCTCAACCTGTGGATCACGCACAACCCCTGTGGGAGTCCAATGACCCTTTGACAGGGGTCGCCCGATTCACAAAAGTAGCAAAATGACTGATGAAGTAGCAGTGAAAATAAAGTTATGGTTGGGGGTTACCACAACAAGAGGAATGTATGAAAGGGTTGTGGTATTAGGAAGATTGAGAACCACTGCTCTAGAGTGAAATATACTTAAAAAAAAAATTCTAAAACAGACCACAGGGAGCTGAAGCAGCTGAGAAATAGCACTTCTTATCTCAGTGGGAGTGAAAAATGAAGCCAGGGTTCAGTTTTGCCCTCCCTGCAGAATGACAACCCCTTCTCTTCCTTCTTGTTTCCTCTTATCCACTGAAGGTAAGCACCTCCGCTCTGGGCACTCTGCCAAAGCAGGTGAAAATCGTGGAAGTTGGCCCTCGGGATGGATTACAGAACGAAAAGGTAACGATGGAAGGAGCCCCTCGGAGGGCCGTGTGGGTGCAGCGGGCCCGTCAGTGATACTCCAACATGACGCTGCTTGGGAAGAATGGGGGGCAGCACCAGGGAGGCCCCGTGGCAGATGGCCACAGACGGCCACATAGCAAGAGGGTTGCCCCAGGTTCCTGGGGAGGCCCAGCACGTGAGGAGGCCTAGGAACCAGCCCTCCCTTGCCACCTAAAACCCGGGGAGGGGAGTGGGTTGACTTGGAATCAAGAGTCCCTAGGATCTGGGGAGGGAGAGGAAGAGCCCCTGGGCTGGCCGTGTGAAGATCCGTCCAGGCAGACTGAGAGACAGAAAGGGGAAGGCTTGATACTGTGGGGGTGCCACCCCACAGCATGTTGGGCCTGGACAGCTCGTGGTGGGCCATTCACACACGGGGAAGGACAGGCCTTCACTGTGTGGCAGATGCTGTGTGGTTCCCATGGAAACGAGAACTCCTAGGCGAGAACTGTTGCACCACAAAGCGCGGTCGGTCGGCAGTACTCTGAGACCAACTTCGTGCGGCGCCATTGGCAAGTCTTAGATGAGGTTCTGCTGATGCTGCTCAGAAGCCGGGGGCTGGTGAGGCGCTTGCTCTCGCAAAAGCAGTCATTGGCGTCCGGGAGTAGCCATGCTGAGGCCATCGTCCCCCAGCTTTGCCGATCGTTTTTGGCTTTGTTTTGTTTTGGATTTTTGTTCCCCCATTCCAGAACATCGTCCCGACAGCAGTGAAAATCAAACTAATCGACATGCTTTCTGAAGCCGGGCTCCCTGTCATAGAAGCTACCAGCTTCGTGTCTCCCAAGTGGGTTCCCCAGGTGAGCCCCCAGCCCACAATGCAGAGTGTTTCTCAGGGGAGAGGCATAGGGAGCTTGTGTTGGCCTTAAGATAGAGTGACCAGATGTCCTGCCTTTGGTGGGACAGTCCTGACTTTAAGCAGTTTGTCCTGCGGCATTTTTTTAAAGTCCTGATTTTCGGAAAGAATGCATGACAAGCTAGGGAGCGGCAGGAGAATGGGAAGGGAATATACTCCCTCTACATGCCGCACCCCCCCACCCCCCCCACCCCCACCCCCCCGGTCAATGGTGTC
>PVJH01037966.1:0-17592 GCA_004026705.1 Nesogale talazaci | reverse complement strand
ACCTGTTGACACAATGAAGAATGTGTGCTATTGCTAATACCTCCTGTTGTGCCTGGGTACATACCGTAGCTGAAGTGCTAACAAGTGAAACCAAGAAATACACCCAGTAGATCCACCGAAAGTCCACCCACCTGGCTTCACCTTCCTGACCAACCAAGTTCCTTTAACATTTTTAACATTTAACATTTTTAGTTGGCTGCCCAAAAGTATAGGATTGGGGTTAACATCATTTTTTTCTGTGTTCTTTTTTTTTTTTTTTTTTTTGGCATCACTGCTTTCCGGTGGTGGGAGTAGGAGGCCCAGCCCCACTGCTGGAATTGAACCTCCGTCCCAGTGGGCTGCAGTCCCGCGCACAACCACTACGCCACCGGGGCTCAGCCCAACATCATTTTTTTAAGCTGGATTTGTTATACTGATGGCTATTGTCATTTTAAATGTTAGAATGAAAAACTTGATAAAGCATACTGCCAGTGTTTTCGGTCACAGAACCAATATGCTGTTAGTGAATGGTTCCTGTACATTAATGACATGTATTCTGTCAATAGACTTGCATCACTAATTCCATAACAATCACGTGGTTCTTCTAGTGAGAACTGACTTCATATTATCTTTCCTCAACAAAGATCATTGGGTGCTCAAACCAGGCATGTGAAAGAGAGCAGATGATTCTTAACATTCAAAACAGTGACTGGAAACTTAAAAACTTACACTAAGTCAAGCAGTAATCCAAGAGGTACTAAAATTAAAATCCATGCCCAAGAAAGCACACCATGCTAAGTGTGATGAAAGGATTTCATGGACATCCTTGAAGGAAAGTGTATGAGTATCTGAAATCATGGCACTTGCGATGTGCAAACATTGTTATTACATGTCATCAAGTCAGTTCCGACTCACAGGGATCCCACACACAAACACTGCTCAGTCCTGTGCCATCTTCACAATGGTTCTTGTTCTTGAGCTAATTGTTACAACCACGTGTCAATCCATCTCTTCTCTTTTGCTGCTCCCTTTCCACTTTCCCATGTATGATATCCTTCACAAGGGACTGGTCTCTGCTGATGACATGTCCAAAGTATGGGAGACAATGTCTCACCATTTGTATCTCTAAAGAGCATTTGGGCTGTATTTATTGCAAGACAGTCATTTGTTCTTTTGGAAATTCATGGTACTATCAATATTCTTCTCTAAGACCAAATTAATTGATTCATTTTCAATCTTCTTTATTCAGTATTAACTTTCACATGCATATAAGACAACTGAAAAATACCATGGCTAATCTTAAGCCGCAAAGTAACACCCTTGATTTCCAACACTTCAAAGAGTTCTTGTGCAGCACATTTACCAATTCAACGTACTGTTTTGATCTTGATAACTGCTTATATAAACATGGATTGTGGATCCAAGAACGGCACACATTTTTGGCATTGTCGATCTTTTTTCCACTTACCATGATTTTACCTATTGGTCCAGTTGTGGAGATTTTAGTCTTTACCCCAAGTCATAATCCAAACTGAAGACTATAATCCTTGATCTTCATAAGCAAATGCTTCCAGTCCTCCTCACTTTCAGCACGTAGAATTGTGTCATCTGCATGTCTCAGCTTGTTAATAAGCTTTCCTTAAATCCTACCACATTATTTTTCATAAAATTCAACTGCTCTATTTGCTCAGCATAATGATTGAAAGAGTATGGTGAAATGGTACAATTCTAACACACACCTTTCCCGATTTTAAGCCATACACCATTCCCTTGTTCTGTTCAAACAACTACTTCTTGATCCACTGTACAAGTTTCCAAAGAGCAGAATGAAATGTTCTGAAATTCTCATTCTTCTCAAAGCTATCCATAGTTTATTATGTTCCACACAGTCAAATGCCTTTGAAGAGTTAATAAAACATAAATAAGTATATTTCCATATTTTCTTCTTTTAATCATGATCTACCCGACATCAGCAATAATATCTCTTATTCCAAGTCCTCTTCAGAATCTGTCCTGAAACTTTGGCAGCTTCCTGTCAATGTACTGCTACAAATGTTATTGGAGACTCTTCAGCAAAATATTACTTGCACGTGATATTGATAATGTTATTGTTCTGTTATTTTATAGTTTGAAAATTCTGTTTGAAATGTATACAAATACTGATCTCTTACAGTCAGTTGGCCAAGTAGCTATCTTCCAAATTTCCTGGCATAGATGATTGAGTACTTTCAATGCTTCATGATTGTTGACATATTTCAACTGGTATTTCACCAATTCCTGGAACTTTGTTTTCACTGCTACTGGAACTTCTTCCTTCAATATTATTGGTTCTTGATTATATACTACTTCTTGAGATGGTTAAAAGTTGTTCTCGGTACAGTGACGCTGTTTTCTTTCCATCTTCTTTTGATGTTCCTTGCATCATTCAATATTTTCCCCATATATCTTTCAATATTGGAATTCAAGGCTTGACTTTTCCTTGATTATTTCCGTTTCAGGTATGCTAGACATGTTCTTATGTTTTTAATTATATTCTCAAGCTGCCCTTTAAATTTTTCTCTATATCTCTTTGAATTAATCTTTTTTTTTTCTTTTTGTATAGCTACTTTAAGAGTAAGAGCAAGTTTCAGAGTCTATTCAGATACACATTTTGATCTTTTCTTTCTTACCTGTTTTTCTAATGACTTTTATCTTCCTTCATGAATGATGTTCTTGATGTCATCCCACCACTCATCAGGTCTTCTTCCATCATTAGAGTTTGATGCATCAAATCTGTTCTTCAGATGTTCTGGAAATTGTGGGATAGCCTCAGAATCAGATTTTAGTTCTTGTTTTAATTTCTTCAGCTTCAACCTGAACTTTCATGTGAGCAATTGATGGTCGATTCAATGACTAACTTCTGAAATAAACATCCTATTTCTTCTGTTTAAACTGTTCTTTCTCTGAAAGCTCAGTTGAAAATCACTTTGGGTGACCCTGCTGGTATTTCAAATATCAACGACAAGCCAACACAGTACTGCAAACTGACAGAAAACTGTGACCTATTTAAAAGCAACAGCCCCAAAATGAAGCCTTAACTCCATCTTAAAGTCTGGGCATGAATTTAAAATAAATTTTGATTTTCAAAGTTGTTCTTTCCAAAAGTATTTTCTGTAATCTTGTGTCAACCTAACCACATTCCGCTCTTTGTGGCCTATCCAATGGAGCAAGTCACAATGTGTGCCCTGATAGTGTTCCTAAATGTCACAGAATAAGACAGCCTACACATGAAGGGTCTTCACAATAACCATTTTCAATAAATTTTTGCAACAGATCTCCATGAACATACAAGCATAATGTAACAGTTTTAGAGTGCGTTCCAGAAAAATCTGTCCTGCATAGTCTTCTGGCCATCTTGTAATTGAATGAAGAATGAGTGTGCTTGCAGTTATGTCTTCATAACCAATCATGTAATCCCATCCCATCTATATTTTATTCATCAGTCCTCACTACATGTCCATGTTCTGATATCCCATCTTGAATCCCATTTTTTCATCCAGTCACCAATATGTAGCTTGAGTTCTTGATTTACCTGCATAGAGATGCTGACTTCTTTATTGCTTGGGCAGGTGGGCATCTTCATTCTGTATATTCAGAAGCTTTCTTTGCCAAGGCTATCTCTGGACTTTCCATAAAACACTTTATTTTACTTTTACAGAAGATAATCCCAGAAGTGGGAGTTGGCAGGTCAAAGTGCTTCTGCTAGCTGAGAAATGCCAGACTATGAGAGAATCACAGTGTAATTCCTTTCTCTGAGTGTTCACGGAAAAAAAAGTCACAGGGAAATAACCTTAAATTGGACTTGTGGGACTATGAAACATTACCTTTATAGTCCATAAAACCACTTGCTTTGCAATATTTTAGTATGACCTCTCCAGGAAACCAAGTGGTATTATTGTTGCTGTTGCATACCATCAAGTTGGTTCCTACTGGTACACAATTGGACAAAACATCAACTGGTCTTGTGTCATCTTCACAATTGTTCATGTTCACATCTTGCTTTTGAAAAATGCACTGTGGTTATGGAAGATTTTTAACAATAGAAGAAAGATATGTGGCAGTGTTGACTGAAGTATCTTTCACAGACCAAATCTGCTAGACTGCCTATATTTAAAATTAAGCTTCACATGGAATTTGTCTTATTTTCAAGGAACAGGGACTCTCAGTGGTTAAGAACTCCACTGTTAACTCAAAGTTGGCAGTTCAATCCACCAACAGCTCTGTGGGGAAAAGATCTGATAAACTGCTTTTGTAAAAATTACAACCTTGGAGACTCTATGGAGGTGTTCTACTTTGTTCTAAAAGCTGTTATGCATTGGCATGGATTTGATGGCAATGAGCTTGCTGTAGGCTGAGTTTCATGCTGCATGACACTTCTGTCTATGAAGGTAAAATGAGTTAGATGATGGCTGGAGAGTGGCAGGACTCAGTACACAGGAAGTGCTCAATAAATGTTCCTAAGTGCTATTTTGAGTTCCAAGAGAGAACAAGATTTGCTCAGGATCTCGCAGCTTCTTGGAGGGAAATTGGCACGGGGTTTGGAGCCCATGTTTCCCAAGCCCAGCAAATTTACTTGATAAATCTCTTGTCCTACTTATAAGGCCCTGCTTAAGCATTTCAAGTATTGAGACAGCATATTGCTCTGGATCAATATGCTGCAAGAAATCTCTTTAAAGTGTTAAAGAATACAGATGTCACTTTGATGGATTAGGTATTCCTGACCCAAACCATGGTATGTTCAAAATACGCATCCAAAATATGCACAATGAAGAAGGAAAACTGGAGATGAATCAGTGCATTTGAATTACTGTGTTGGTTGAATTTACAATAGAATACTGAATATTCAAAGGATTGACTATATAATAGACTTACAGTAGAATAAACAAATCTGTCTTGGAAGCAGCAAAGCCATTCATTCTTTGAAATTAACGGGCGAGACTTTTCCTCACATACGTTGGAAATGGTTTCAAGAGAGACTAGTGCCTGGAAATGGACAGCATACTTGAAAGAGGAAAATTCTCAACAAGATTGATTGACAACACAGCAGCAATGGTAAGAATGGTCTGGGAGTGGATAATGTTTCATTCTTTTGCACATAGTGATCCTGTGAGTTGGAAGTTATGCAACCACACTTACCAACAAAATAGAGTCTTTCCACTTCTGCTTGCATATTTCCAGAGACAGAGGTCTTACAAACAAACACAAAGTAGTTCATCCCAACTCTTCCTTTACCTACATTCTGACCACTGAATTTACAAAGTTGACGTGCATTGAGTTTTGGGAGCCCTTTACATGTGATGTAATCCAATTTGGAAATTTAATTTCTTTCTTTTTTTTTGGGGGGGGGGCATCACTGCTCTCCAGTGGTGGGAGTAGGATGCCCAGCTCCACTGCTGCAATTGAACCTCTGTCCCAGTGGGCTGCAGTCCCGCGCACAACCACTACGCCACCGGGCTCAGCCCTGGAAATTTAATTTCTTTTTGTTGACGGGGGTGGGGAACACGGCTGAAGGTAATGAGGTCACACCAGTAGGGTGTGCAGTAAACCTAATCACTCGAGTCACCTAATCACATAGCCACAAGGATGCACAAATGGAGAGGGGGAAGGAAATAGATTGAAGATTGATGGGTCCAAACATAACAATTGTGAAGATGGCCCAAGACTTGGGATTGTTCTGTTCTGCTGTACATAGGACTTCTAAGAGTCAGAACGTACTCTTTATACTTGACAACAGCAATACCTATGTTTCTGGAATTTCCACCAAATTATTGGGTGGGACTATGCAAATAAAGTGTGTGAAACATTGATAGAGGGGATTGATCTGTCTTAGTTGACCTCCCCAGTACATAAAACAGTCATCTCAGAAGCAGGAGCAGAGAGAATCCTAGGACCATCAAAGAAGAAGAACCATTATTGGAATACTTTTGAGACCCACCCCCCACATAAAGTGAAATAGGCCAAGACCAGAAGCACCAGAGGCCATGACAGAAAGATCATGGGATCGAGCAAAGGAGTCATGCCAAGGCAGGAAAGAGGGACTGCATCCTGAGGACTAAGACCATGAGATAGTGAAGTGTATGTGCAGAAATCAAGGGACCACATGGCTGAGAGGCTGAGGGTCAGAGAGACTCAGCTGCAAGCTAGGGAGATACGCTGCTGTGAACCAATGACTCTGTCCTAGCTGTTTATGAGGCAGACTTGTAGTAACCTGTTAACCTCCCTAATAAACCCCCAACATAGTGAGTTTTATCTGTGAGTTCCGGGTGTAGAGTGTCTGGGAGAAGCAGTGGATATCAAAAGAGGATCACGAAAGATGGATGTTTAAAGCATGTCTGATCTCAGCCTTGTGGCAATGGCTGGTCTTGGGCTCCTGTGGGAAAGAAATCTGTTTCTCCCTTGTGTAGCTGGAGGAGGTCAGATATGGTCCTTTAACCATTACTGCATCAACCTACTCTCGGCTCATATATCACTTCTTTTCCTTCCCTGCCCACATCACTTACTTACTCAGATCCACGTTTATTTTTTCACATAATATTCTTGATTTTCTGCTCTAATGAGGGCAGAGATCTGGACCATTGAGCTCACTGGGTGGCCCTTCCGCCCAGCCTAGGCATGACTGCATAAAAACAAGAAAGCAACCCACTGCCAGGGAGTGGATTCCAGCTCCTTAAGACCCCATGTTCATGAGCAGAACTGGTGCCTAAGCTAGTTGTTTTTATTTGGGGCCATTTTCTTCCCCCCCAGAAGCAAACCACCGGAACTTTCTTCCATGAAATCACTGGATTAGCTCAAATGAGCACCTTTCAGGTTGGTAGTGGACCATGAACTGTTTAGGATTATAACAGGGGCTCGATCAATCTTGCAAAATGAGTGAGTCATGCCTGTGAGGATGAGACAGGTTCACTTTATCTTTGAGCTGTAACACAAAGCAATGGCAAGGGGAGGGGGACCCTGCCACGTACATATGTATACAGAGTCAACGCCACACCCGACTCTGTGGGCTAGCTAGTCAAGGGTCAGCCTGCACTTTCAGCAGGCCTGGCACCAGCTGTGTGTCACTTTGCTACCTTCCAGGAAGACCTCCTACTCACTGCACAGTTGGCTAAGCAACAGTCACGCCCTACTTGTCTTCATGGTCTCCCAGCCACACCTCTGGGCATCAGCCAGCTCAGGTCACGACACCTTGATGAGCTGCTAATCCCATGTGTCCACAGAAGCAGCTGGGGAAAGCTGGGAGGACATGCTGCAGATTGGAGGGTAGGAGTGTGCAAGCCAAGGTGTTACTGATTATCCTGAAAGACACAAAGAACTCCTTTCCAGGGGCAGGTGATAACTTGAAGGGTCCCCAGGAAATTTACTTTCTAGTGATTGTGAGTCAGACATTGTGCCGAATGTTTGCCATGGACTATGACCTCGTGAAATGCTCACAGAACTGCAAACATGATGAAGTCCACAGTGAAGAGGGGAACACTGAGGGCTCACGGATATCCTCAGAGAGGGATCCAAAGATGGGGGTCTCCAGGCTATCCCAAACTAGAGACTAATAGGAGTGGCCACTGCTCTTTTTCTTCCACCCCTTCACCCGTGCTTATAGACTGAGGGGCAGAGAAAAGCAAGTGGCCACTCCTGGGATCCGTGCCTCTAGAGTAGTAGAAAGATGAAATATGAAAAAGCCATTTTCATTGCCTTCAAGTTGATGCCAACTCAGAATGTGGAACAAGCCTGATGAGTTTCCAAGGCTTTAACCATGTATGAGCGTTGAGAGCCTGATCTTTTCCCTAAGGAGCCACGAGGGTTTCCAACTTGCTCATCTTGAGAATTGCACCCCCACTCTTGGCAACTAAAGAAGCCAAAGGTGCAATTGCAAGTTTTCTGATGGCCACATGAGCAACTGTAGTGGTGCAATGGTTAAGCCGCTGGTTGCTAACCTCATGGTCAACAAATCCACCTTTGCTAAACGGGAGAAATATTTGACCGTCTACTTCCTTAAAGATCATGGCCTACTCTCCAGGAGCAAGGCTGAGCTTCCTACTCCCACCAGGGCAGTGAGGCCCCCACCAAAACACACACACATACACACACACACACAACAAAAAAAGACTACGGCCTTGGAAATTCTATGGGAGCAGTTCTATTCTGTCCTTTCTGTCCATTCTATCTACTAGGAGTCAGAATCCACTTGAGATTTGTTTTTATTTATCAAAAGATCATTTTGGGGGGACTCATACAGCTCTTAGAACAATCCATTATATCAAAGCATATCTGTACATATGTCACCATCATTATTTTCTAAACATTCACTTTTTATTTGAGCCCTTCGTACCAGCTCCTCTTTTTTCCCTCTCCCCCCTGCCCTTCTATCCCCTTGATAAATGATAAATTGATTATTATTTTCCTATCTTGCATGACCTCTGCCTCCCTTCCCACATGGTTTCTGCTGTTTGTCCCCCTGGTGGTGGTGGTGGTGGTTATGTGTTGGTTATCATGATCAGTTCCCCTTTTCTCCCCTCCTCTCCCAGTTTCCCCTACCCTTCTAGTATTGCTGTTTGCACTCCTGTACCTGCGTGCCATGTGCTGTGAGTTCTGTACCTGCACACATGCTCCAGTCTAGCCCGTAATGGAAGACAGGACTGGCATTATGAAACTTCAAGGAACCAGAGGAATATTGTGTTTCATCACAATATACTGGGTCCTATTTGATTCATCCCTTCCTTGCGACCCTTCTGTGAGAGGATGTCCTATTGTCTACAGATGGGTTTGGGGTCTCTACTTTCATCCCTGTCATTCTCAATAATATGTTCTTTTTTTTTTCATTTGCTTGCTTCTTTGGGGTCTTCGGGTGCCTGTTACTTGGTCCTGTCTACACATCATGCTCAGGTTGTGTGTGCTTCTTCCATGTGGGCTTGTTGCTTCTCTGCTAGGTTGTCGCTTATTTACCTTGAAGCCTTTAAGATCCTAGTCATTATATCTTTGATAGCTGGGGACCATCTGCTTTCTTCACCACATTTACCCATTTTGTGTTCAGTTTTTGTGCTGGGAGGGTGAGCATCACAGAATTCCAGGTTTTTAGAACAAGGAGTCCTTGTATTGAGGCAGAACTTGAGCAAAGGCCCAAAGTCTGTCCACTCGCTCAGTGTATTGCCACATATATATGTGTATGTATGTATATATATATATACACACACACACACATGGGCCAATACCTCTATTTTTATTAATTAATGTATTTACATATGTGCACCTATGTTATACCTCTATGCATAGCTTTGCCTCCTAGATCATCCTCTGTTTCCTTTTGCCTTCCTTCTGCCCCACCATCACGCTCACGCTTCTTCTTCTGCCTCTTAGCAATTTCCCTCATCTAAATTGCTGTTGCTCCAACACTCTCCAGGAGCTCTATGTCCTCCTCTTGTTGATTTTAGTTCCCTAGTTGTTCCCCTGTCTCAGATGCTGTTTGCTCATTGCCCCCTTCACCCGTCTCCTGCTCCTCCCAAATCCCTTCTAAACCATGGGTCCTGTTGCTTTCATGATGTCTGCTTTTAGAATTACCACATTTTTTTAAAAAAGTGAAAAGAAACAGGTGGAGTCATGTTAATTACATATTCCAAAGTTCAATAGAGAAGAATCATTAATTTAGCACCAAAGGAAAGCAGTTTATTCAAGCAGATCTGGACCGGTGGCAACCCGAGAAGTGTCCAGGTAGAACTGTGGCTCTATAGGCTTCTCAACGACTTAGTTTTCAGAAGCAGATCACCAGGCCTTTCTTCTGAGAAGCCTCTGATGGGTTTGAGCCTCCAAACTTTTGTATTAGCCATTTGTTCCACCCAGGGACTCCTTTTTTTGCAAAAGGCCAGAATAAGTATTTAAGATTGGTGCATTACTTATCATCTCTGTTGCTCAATCCTTTTCATTTTTCTTTTTCCTATGGGAAAAATATTTTGGGCTATAGTTCTATACAGAAACAGACCTAAGGGTTATTGTTTTCCAGCTCTGATACATTCAACAAAACCTCGTAGAGCTAAAAGACGTTTTTAGCAAATGTGTTTAGATTTTTTTTGAAGTGAAGTATGTATTTTATACTAATCATATACCTTCAGTTGCTGGTTTTATTTAAAAAATCAGATCATTTGATCTCTATTTTAGGGAAAAATAGTTGTGTTAGTTTCCAACTCCTGATGACTCTATGTCATCATAGAACTGGGTCCCAGAATCTCAATCACACTGTCATCTAGTTGATTCCCACTCAGAGTGACCCTATAGGACAGGGCAGAACTACCTCTGTGGATTTCCAAGATCATATGTCTTAATGGGAATAGAAAGGACCATCTTTCTCCCATGGAGCTTCTGGTGGTTTTAAAACCACCCAGCTGTTAGCAGTCCATTCATACCACTATGCCATCATGGCGCCCGGCTGGGTTTTCGGTGGTTGAATTTTCAGAAGTAGATGTCTCTGCATGGATTTTCAGTGGGCCTCCAACCTGCCCATTAGCGGTCAGTTGAACTATTTGTCTCAGCCAGGGACTTCCAACTGCATTTAGACTGCATAAAATTGATAGCTGAAGAATTAAATTCACAATCATTTCAAGCATGAAGTTTTCCAGTAACCGAATCAAGGAAGAGCTTTAAGATTTTCTCCTAAATGAAGTAAAATTGAAGTGGCATTAAACTTGCAGTTCCTCCATTACACATGTGTGGCTGGTGGCCACAGAATGGACAGTGCAGACCTAGAGTGAGGCCAGAGTCTCTGGAAATCTGTCTTCAGGGATCCACATACTACCAGAGTCATGTAGCCTCAGGGTGATGGCAGAGGCCTGTGGCATCAATGAGTGCTTCAGACAAAGGCTGAGCTCTGATGCTTCCCTCACTCTCTAAGATTTTCTTAGAAAGATTGAGAATAACCATAATGCCAGTCACACTACCTGCCTCTCAGCCTTAGTGCTGTTTCCTCTCCTCCTGAAGGCACATTCTTAGCTTGAGGATCAGTCAAGAAGACTCTCTGTGTGTAACTAAACAGAGTGCTGCTGGGGTTTGGGGTCATGCCCATGATTGATAGATAATGCAACCATTGGGATCCGTTGGGTTTTCAGTGGCAAGTTTCAAAAGCAGAGCTCCAGCACCTTCTTCTTAGTCCATCTTAATCTGAAGCTCCATTGAAGCTTTTTTTTTTAGCAACACAGCAACATACAAGCCGCCATTTGTAGGCAAGTAGTGGCTGGCTATACACCAGAAAAGTTGGTCATTAATAAAATGCACCTTCCCAGAATGAATTGCTAAATTCTACCATTGAACCACCACTGCTTGCCCTGAGTGTATCAAACATTAAATTAATACAGAATCACATGCAATACAACACAGATATGACCAACAAAGCTTTCACTTAAAACATTTTTAAAAAGCCAAGACTTACCATCGTTGGTCCCTGTGTGGGAGTCTGGCCAATACCTGGCCCTGGATTGCTCCAGACTTAGCTGGTCAACAGCCACTGGGTGTACTTTGGGCCCAGGGCCTCCTGGGTCCCATCCCTGGCCTCTAGCACCTGGCCTCCAGGAATTCAATGAGCTGTCTGGCCTCACAGGTGGTCCCAGGGAGGCTGGACTGGATGTTGTCTTTCTGAATACCTGCTCCTTCTTTGGCTGCCCCTTCCAATCCACTGGAGAATTGCTCATGTTCCCAACTTTAGGCAGCAAGCCTGATCCAGAGAGTCTCCTAGGAGAGAGGGGTGCCTCAGGGTGCGGCCCCTCCACAGAAAGCTGATGTGTGGGCACATGATGATCACCGAATGTCCCCGTGGCTGCAACCAGACTAAGCAGGGCTCTGGTGTCCAGATGAATATTTCCTCCTGTAGAAAACAGAGGAGAAGAGAGGACCATTGCTATACACTTTTTAATAAATCATTTTATTGGACGTTCGTGCAACTCTTATCACGATCAATACATGCATCAATTGTAAGCAGGCCACATTTGCACATTGGTTGCCCTCAACATTCTCAAAACATCCTCATTCTACTTAGGCCCCTGGTATCAGCTACCTGTATTTCCCCGCCCTTCCCACTCCCCTGCTCCATGAACCCTTAATTATTTTACAAATTGTTACTATTTTTTCATTTCGTACACTGTCCAATGTGTCCCTTCACTCCCTTCCCTGTTGTCCGTGCGCAAGGAGGAGCTCATAAGTAGTAGATCCTTGCAATTGGTTCCCCCTTTCTACTCGACCTTCCCTCCAACCTCCCAAAATCACCACTCTCACCACTTGCCCTGAAGGGGCCCAAATCAAAGTTAAATCCACTATAGCTGAGTCATTTTTAGCACATAGATTTACCTTGTGTTAAAGAGTTGAATGTTTGGGGGTGTAATTATTAAAGAAACAGATGAGTGGGGTTTTCTTTCTTTTTTGGGGGGGGGGCATCACTGCTCTCCAGTGGTGGGAGTAAGAGGCCCAGCCCCACTGCTGGAATTGAACCTCCATCCCAGTGGGCCGCAGTCCTGCGCACAACCACTACGCCACCGGGGCTCAGCCCCGAGTGAGGTTTTATTCTACAGAGCTACATGAAAGGGCTCAAATTCCCAAAGTTCAGGTTAGTAGTTGAGCACAAACCATTTGTGACACTCAGGGACCTTCAGCAACACTCTATACACTTTCTTTAAAGGGCAAATAGTGATCAACATAAATGGTCCCTGGAAATAAACAGCTACCCCACTCGAAACCACCCCAATTCTTGAAGCAAAAAAAAAAAATCAAGGAGAAATGGAAGTGCTAACATGTATTGTTCACCACGTGTTGGTCAGTTTGCTGTACTATGATGGCTTGTGTGCTGCTGGCATCCTAAAAGCCACGTTGCAAGTATTTCAAGTACCAGGAGGGTACACAAAGTGAACAGGTCTTAGCAGAGCTTCTAACCTAAGAATAGACGATGAAGAATTCGGCTGTATAATTCAGCAGAGTGAGCCATTGAAAACCCGATGGATAGCACTGAAATACTCTCAGTTACTGTAACCCCAACGAACAGAAGCAGAGTATCGCCAAAGTACCAGAAGATAGGCCCCTCAGGTCAGAAGGCCCTCAAAATATGACTGAGGAAGAAGAGCTGCCTTCTCCACTTCCAGTCAGCCACGAGGATTCAGAGGGAGTAAAGCCTGTTCGAGTCCAGTCTTTGGGGCCTTCTGTTGCTGATGGGGTACTGTTCAAAATGAGAAGAAGAAGCTGCAAGCATCAAGTAATGATTGGAAATTGGAATGTATGAAGTATGACTCAAGGGGGGAAAAGGTATGACTCTAGGAAAATTATAAGTCTTTCTAAATGAAATTGAGATAAAGATCAATACCCTGGGTATTCATGAGCAGAAATAGATGGCTGTTCACCATTTTGAATTAAAAAAAAAAACCGCATGATTTGCTATGCTGGTAAGGAAATAATCAGGAGAAATGGCATTGTGTTCATTTTCAAAATAGATTTTTTTAAAGTTCTATCTTGAAGCACAATACTGCATGTGGAAGGGTAATCTCTATCTCCATACAAAGGACTATATTCCATATAAATATTATTCAAATTTATACACCAACAACTAAAGCTAGTAAGACAGAGATTGAAGAATTCTATGAACATCTTCAGTCAAAAATTGATCAAACATGCCATCACCATCCTTGATATTATTGATGATTGCAATGCAAAATTGAAGGAACAGCCTTTGGAAAATACTGTCTCAGTGGCAGAAACGAAATGAGATCACAGTGTAGAATTTTACAAAACTAAAGACTTCCCAGTAATACCTTTTTTCAATAACACAAAAGCAACTAAACGCTGGAACTTCTTCAGATGGACTCCACAGAAATCAAATTGACTATAGCTGTGGAAAGTCACCATGGAAAAGCTCAGGATCAGCAGCTAAAACAAAGCCAGGGGCTGAATGTGGAACAGACCATCAACTCGTCACATGTAGGCTCATGTTGAAGCTGACAAAAATTCAAACAACGCCATGAGACCCCAAAGCTGACCATGAGTTTGTCACACCTGGATTTTGAGAACACTTTTTCTGCATTGAGCACTTATGACACAACACCTGATGCACTGTAGGAGGACATCAAGAACATCATACAAAAAGAAGCCAAATGTCTTCAAAAGGACAGGAAAAGAAGAAAAGATTAAAGTGACTGTCAGCAAAGACTCTGAAACTTGCTCTTGATCATAAAGTAGCTAAGACAAAAGGAAGCAATGATACAGTCAGAGAACTGAGCAAAATATTTCAAAGGCAATTCAAGAGGATCAAGTAATATATTCAAGGCCATGATTTGGCTCTCAAGAACTTGATTTCATTATCTTCAGTTTCAACTTGAACTTACGTATAAGCGATTGATGATGAGGTAAGCAGTAGACCACTGACGTTGTCTGCCTGATGATTTATTGAGAGTCTCCATCATAGTCAGTGTGATTCTTATGTATTTTATCAAGACATCCATGTGGACAGTCACTACTTATCTCCTTATAATAAGGTGTTTGTATTAAATGAATTTTGGTCTTACAAAACTCTATCATAGGGCTTTGCTTCTATCACCAAAGTCATAATTTCCTGTTCTCAATCTTGCTTGCATGTACAACATTTAAATAATTAGAAAAAAAGAGTTTGGATGACCAGGTGATCTTCTAAGACACTAATGTTGAGGAAAAAAATTTTCTTTTTCTTTTTTTGGCATCCCTGTCCTGAGGAACAATTTTTACAGACGCTGTTGAAAGGAAAGCCAAATTGCATCCTAAACCTTCACCTAAGACAATATATTATTTTAACAATAAAGGGGGGGGTTGAAGAGAAGGAGCAAAACTAGAAGGGAAGAAAAAGGAGAAGGAGGATAGAAAAAGAGGGTGATGAAGAAAAAGGAGAATAAAAACAAGTTGTATAGTGCTTGAAGTAATCCCATGTTTCCCACCAGGGGTTAGTATACTATAAATGGGAGGTGTATTTTCTTATGATTGAATTGCTGAAATCCAGATACATCCATCTGGTCCAGGAAAGAACATGTGAAGGCATTTAAAATCCCAGGCAGGGAGATACAGAGAGCCTTATGTCAGTCTGGGTAGGCTAGAGAAACAAATCCATAAACATGTATATGTATATAAGGGAGAGTTTATATCCAAGAGGAATGGAACATTGAGAATTATCCCAACCCAGTCCAGTCCAAGTCCATAAGTCCAATATTAGCACATATATCTGATCCCAATCCATAAGTCCTCTTCAGACTCATGAAGCACATGCAATGACACAAGGAAAACCACAGGCCCGGGGTGCAGAATCTTGAGTATCCAGTGGTGGTAGAAGCATCTCAGTGCTGACAGAGGCCTCTCTGGAGCTTCTCAACACCTCAGTACTAGCAAGAGTCTCATGTGGCTTTTCTGGCTTCAGAGGACTGGGATTTCAGTCAACAAGCTGTGAGGGAGACACCTTGCCGTGATGTTTCAGTGGGAAAAATTACTTTTCACTCGTTGGTCTTTTAACACACTATCAACTGACAAAGGAGACCTGTCAGGGACTTGTTAAACTGGTAACCAAACAGCTGGTGATCTAAGCTCACAACATTGCCCAGCGACGAAAGATGAGGTTGTCTGTTCCAATGTATAAAGATGTACAAACTTGAAGTGCCTATATAGGATCACAATGCGTCAGAAGGGAGCCGGAGTGGCATAGTTTGAAACCACCAGCTTCTCTACGGAGAAAAATGAATCTTTTTACTGTGCTAAGGAATTACAATCTCAGAAACCTACCGAAGAAGTTCTATCCTGACCTGTAACGTCACTCTGAGTCAGAATTGTCTCAGTGAAGAATGAGATGAGTGGAAATGGACTCAGTGTCAGTATTTTGTTTTTCTTTTTCTCTACTGGAAAAAGTTGAAAAACTGTGTAAGTCACCTAGTTGTAAGAAAGACACCTTATAGTGGTTTTTCAATTTTAAAACATATATGATTTTATTGCATTCTGTATTCTTTATGTGGAATCAGCATAATGACAATGTGCTTGGTGAGTTGTTTCTATTCTAAATGTTTAACCTATTTTTTTATTAGTCTTCTTGTTATTGAAGAGACACCCTATAGTGTTGGTGTGTTTTTAAACCAATGAATGGGTTTAGCACTTTGGGGTGTGGGGAATTTAACTATTTGCACCATCAAGGGACTTAACTGACCCAATATGTGAAAAATGTATCCAACCCAGAGTGGTCTACATCTAAAAATATTGTTTCATTGATAGACTCTCAAACTCTTCCCACAGCTCTTCAGTGTCCTCAGAGTTAATTCCAAACTCTTTCACCACATTCAGAGTCCTGTGGTGGTGACAGTGGTTAGTATGCTCAGCTGATAACCAAATTCACCCCCAAGTGCCTCAGAAGCAAGACTTCGTGGTCCTTTGAAACAAGAAAACGGAGCCATTGGAAACCCTAAGGCTCACAGTTCTACTCTGGCCCATGAGAAGGGGTAGTCTAATCCACAACCCCAGACCCTCCCGAGGAGCCCTCCATTTCTTTAATTCACACTAAAATCAACATGCAAATAACGAGTCTATTGCACATCTCCAAGTTCATGCTCTCTTAGATTCTTCTACCTGGAATGGTGTCCTAAACACATGTCTATTTGCCTGACTAAGATGTCTTACGTCACTTGCTTGTCCTAGGTGGTGACTTGTGTGTGATGCTGGAAGCAATGTCACTGGTATTTCAACTTCTAGCAAAGTCACTCAAAGTGGGCGGGTTTCAACAGAGCTTTCAGATGAAGAACAGACTCTGTTTTTCTTTTTTTTTTGGGGGGGGCATCACTGTTCTCCAGTGGTGGGAGTAGGAGGCCCAGCCCCACTGCTGGAATTGAACCTCCGTCCCAGTGGGCCGCAGTCCCGTGCACAACCACTACGCCACCGGGGCTCAGCCCAAAGAACAGACTCTGAAGAAGGACTAAGCCATCCATTTCTGAATAATTATGCACCAAAACATTGTTAGGCAATGAAAAACCTCTTTTTAAAAATAGATCACTTTATTTGGAGTTCTTACATTTATTATAACAATTCATAAATCAATTATATGAAGCAAACTTGTACATAGTTTGCCATCTTCATTCTGAAAACATTGTTTTTCTACTTGAGTCCTTATTAGCAGCTCCTCTCTTTTCCCCTTCTCCCTCCCCTCCCACCTTTGTAAGTCCTTGATAAATTGTATAGTACATTTATTTCATATCTTACAGTATCCACTGTATTCCTTCACCCACGTTTCTGTTATTCATCCCCTTCAGGATGTGTGTGATGTGAGTGTTATACACCCATCATTGCTATTGGTTCCCCTTTTATCACCCTCATGGTAACACTATTCCCACTACTGTTTCAAGAGTAGTGTCCTGGTTTTTGTGTGTTGAAAACTCTTATCTGTACCAATGTAACATGCTCTGATCTAGCTGGATTTGTAAGTTAGAATTGGGTCATGATAGTCGGACAGCGGGTGTGGCATTAAAGAACCGGAGAAATGACGTGTGCTTCCTTGGTGCTATTTTGTACCTTGGCGGAATCGTCCTGTCAGAGTGATCATTCTGTGAGAGGATGTCCAATTGCCTA
>PVJH01037965.1:0-17519 GCA_004026705.1 Nesogale talazaci | reverse complement strand
TCTGTTTTTCTTTCTATGCATCCACTCCTTTTGTGTTTCTACATATTAGATATCACAATTTAATCTCTGATAATATCCCTTCATCATATTTGGGTTTTATTATAGCCAACTTTAAATCACATGGGCTGTTGTGCTTCTTCAAAGTGGACTTGGTTGACACCTAACTTACAGGACTGCTTGTGCCGATATAAGTTTTTTTGGGTGTGTGTGTGGGGGGGGGGCATCACTGCTCTCCGGTGGTGGGAGTAGGAGTCCCAGCCCCACTGCTGGAATTGAACCTCCGTCCCAGTGGGCCGCAGTCCGGTGCACAACCACTACGCCACCGGGGTTCAGCCCCCGATATAAGTTTTAAGACCCAGACCAACTACTTTTATCACCACATTGTGCTGTATCATCCTTATCTTCAGTGGTCACTTCATGAAGGCGAATATCAAAAAGGCCCATGTTATAAGTTCTTGGATTGGGGTTAGAATTATGTGGGAGCACAGAATCTGCTTGTCCACAGATTGTGAACTAATTTTATTTACTTTGGCAGGCATATTATTAGGATAAAAGCAAAAACAAAAAACAAGAAAAACAAAATAAGTCAAACAAAAAATAAACAAATTCTACCATGCCCCAATATATAAAAAAGAAATGAAAAAGAAAATCTTATCAATCATCTAGTTGCAATCACAGTTTCAATCTATCTTTTTATCATTATCATTTTTTTATTTTAATAACTTTATAGGGGGCTCTTTCGGCTATTATAACATTCAGTACATCATCTGTATCAAGCACATTTGCACACGTGTTGCCACATACATTTCCAAACATTTTCCAATTAAGCCCTTGGTATAAGCTCCTCTTCCCCTCCCTTTTAAAAAATGATCATGTTATTGGGTACTCATACACCTCCCCGCATGATCCATACATACATCACTTGTATGCAGATCTCATTCGCACACTTATTGCCACCATCACTCTCAGTACATCCTCCCTCCATGTAGAGCCCCAGTTCCACCTCCCCTTATTTCCCTTTCTCCCTCTGCCTGATGAACCTTTAATAATTTACAAATTGCTATTTCATATATTACACTGTCCAATGTGTCCCTTCACTCACTTCCCTGTTGGCCATGCCCCAGAGAGGAGGTTATATGAAGATCCCTGAAATTAGTTCCCCCTTTCTACTCCACCATCCCTCCACCCTTCCAGTATCACCATTCCCATCACTCGTCCTGAGGAAATATCTATCCTAAATTCCCCATGTTTCCAACACCAGTGTGCATCCCCTCTTCTAGTTGGTCTTATCTGGTAGAACCAGGAGCAAGATAGTGGGAGTGAGGAAGCATTTGAGAGCTAGAGGAAAGATGCATGTTTCATTGTTACTACACTGTGCATCTCTTCCCTGCAACTTCGCTGTAGGAGGATGTCAATTCACCTATTGATGGGCTTTGGGTCACCAATCTGTACTCCCCCTATTTATAATGATGTAATTTTAGTTCCCTGATGCCTGAGTGTCAATCTATCTTGTTGACTCTGTACTTACCAAGCATTCTGGCTTCCCTGTGTACATTCTTCTGTTGGTGTTATAGTCTCCTTGTGAGTATCGAGTTTCCCCAAATACATTGCTGTGAATGAGGTGTTTAGTTTTTGCCATAACTGGTTATTTCTCCTGCGCCTAGTTGTCCTGTCCCAAGTACAAGGCCAGGATGCTGTCTGAGGCAGGGTGAATCCTTCAGTAATCTTCTCTCTAACCTGTGTTGTCTCTAGTGACACCTTGATCATCTCATATTACTGGAACTGGATTTGCCAATACCTTTTGAAGGATTGAGCACAGTAGACACGAATCCCTTATTTTGGAAATCAGTGAGGAGACATAACTCTGTATTTACTATGTATTAAAATATAAAATGGTCATATTTTATGAACAACTTTATGCCCAAAGACCACCAGTGTCATTGCAATGAGGACATATCTTAGAAGATAATAAAACCAATAATGTAAGAAACAACAGCGCTGTCTGTTATCATCACATTCTCATGAGAAGTGACTATCATGGGTTTCCACATCTTGAAGAGGAAGGAAGGAGGAAGGATGCATTCAGAACTCTCATGCCACAAAGGTCAGTGTTTATGTAGAATTGTGTTTATGAATTAAAAGTTCATTAAATATGGATAGTATTTGACTAAATCAGCAGCAATGCCTCTATCCATAGTTTCTCAAATTGGGTTTCGTCACCTCCCAGTGGTGTGTGGAATGATCTAAGGGCATTGTAAGTGCAGATAAGTTTGGAAACTTCTGCCATACCATGCATGGAAACAACTTTTATAGAAGCTCCATTTTCCTGTGATGGTTCTTCTGTTTCTCAGATTCACAAGGGGAATGTACGGTCATGCAATTCACTCCTTTTGTTTATAAGGGAAAAGTGCATGTAAATGCAGCTCTTTTTGTGCTGATAAACTCTATACAGGGCTGCAATGGGAGCTCTGGGCCTCAGTGTCTAGAGTCTCTGTTTATCCCATTTTGATTTAAACAAGAGGACTCATCATGGGCTTTGGATGGAATTTGGTTTTCATGTTGACCATTATCAATGGTAACAATTGAGTACATTTATCTTAAATAAAAATGCTGCTGGGTGGTTTTATAATTGTGTGTGCATGCTTGTGCATGTGTGTGATATTGCCACAGTGTCTCTGTGTTTAAAGGGTTCCAGTGTGAGGTGAAGCTGGTGGAATCTCGAGGTGATCTGAGAAAGCCTAGAGGTTCTCTGAGACTCTCCTGTGCAACTTCTGGACTCACCTGCAGTGATTATTATATGGCAGTTTTCAGAACAGAGATCAGAGTGGGTAGGTTTTATTAGAAATGCAGCCAATGGTCAAACAACAGTGTATGCTTCTTCTGTAAAAGATAGATTCACCATTTCAAAACATGATGCCCTAAACATTGCTTATTTACAAACGAATGTAGTGAAATCTGAGGACATACACCTGTATTATTGTGCAAGACACAATATAAACTATTCAATGTATGCTCAGACATAAACCTCAGCTACAGTTAAGGATGGTCCAACAGTGGGCGCTAATGCTCCACTAGTACACGAACCATCTTTAGGAGCACACACATTTGTAGTGAGGTATTTACTGCCAGGGGCTGTGGTTTTCTTCCACTTGAGCTGGAGAATTAGTAAATTGTACATTCAAGACACAAGCATTATATGTTGTGACCCTTTATTCTTGTTCCTTTTTGCTACTGACTTTGGGGAAGGAAGTGGACACTTTGTGAGATAAGGAGAAACAATAGTGTAGAAGGTATTTAGCCATTAACTTAACTGAAGAGAAAGATATCACTGTACAAAACAGAAAGGAGGCAGGGGAGGAAGGGAAGGCATTGTGATACTTGAAAAGTTGCTTAGGTTATTGGATACAAAATAATGCACTGAAATATAAACCTAGACTTAACTAACAGAAAAATGTTAATAACTGAATAATGGATGTCTTATTGTGCATTTACCAAAGTTTCACATTCCAGATTATTAGGATGGCTGTCAATAGTGCATATCCACTTAATTTCACTTCATTATTTTCAACCCCCTCATTGTACCATCACTTAAGCAACTTCTCTGTGATTCTCAATTCACAAATTGAGTGGTCTCATATCACCAAATAAAGGTCACATATTATACTCCAAACACACACACACACATACACACAGAAGGGGGGAGAGAGAGAGAGAGAGAAAGAGAGAGAGAGAGAGAGAGAGAGAACCCATCTAATTTTCTTTTTACATGTGTTGCTCTCTAAGCTGTGCAATTGGTATTTCAAGTCATTTATACAAGCTGGACAGATCTTAGCAGAGCGTTCAAGCTAATAAAAAGAAAAAGAGGGTCCTCTGATGAAAACTGAATCATTAACAATTTATGAATAGCAGCAACATTATATGAAATAGTGTCAGAATGTTAAAGACACACAATATGAGAGTGAGGAATAACTTTTCAAAGTAGAGTAGCACACATGGATGATGGATTAGACTGTGTGTCTGTGTCACTCACAATAGTAATTCACAGGGATCCTGTCAGGATATCAAACAATTTTTATGAAAGAGCCCTAAAGAGCCCTTCCTTGACTCATTGAATACACACATTCCTCAAGATCTCCTTGGTCTTCCAGGGGGCAGAAAGGCCAGTATGTGACAAAGAAAACTGGCTCGTATAAGTGTTCACCATCACTATGGAACCAGCCCCAAGAAAGACATGGTGAGGCTCTAAATTGGGCAGAATCAGTGGCTAATGTGGCATCACCGAGTGAATGCTGAAAATGATGGTTTGAGAGAACAATTGCATTTGTACCCTGAATTTGAATTACGTGTGTCTAAGGTCTTTGAGGATCATCACCTCAAATAGAAAGACCATATCAAAACAAAGAAACAAATGATCAAAGATAAAAACATAGAAACTGAAAGAAAAACATAGAAACTAGGGATTTTGAGAGTTATGAGTGAATCTTTCAAGAACTATCCCTTGAGGACAAAGTAACACTACATCTTATAGCACCCTGAACTGATCATCTGGATCAGAATGCAGTCTCTAATTTTTTTTACCCCAATGCTCACACATATTGCTATTTTTTAATGGAACCAAGGAGTCCAGTGGCTTAATGAACCATGCAACAGTCTCCAAAACCCTGAGATCAGAACTATATTGTTCCAGATTATCCCTGCTAATTGCATTGAAACACCACAAAAGAAAATGGTAGTTAGAATGAGAATAAAATATGGAACAAAACTCCAAATCAGGAGCATGTCAGGCTTGCTCGTAGGGTAGATGTTGGTGTAATCTATGAGAAAGTGCCGTGGGCACACCTCATGCCTGGAACTGATCTCACCATCCTTGTTCAGTCTTCAACCAAACAATCTCCAGTCAAGGGAAGACTAACTTGCTGTGTAATGGGATGGGTTGCTCACTGCAGGCACCTTAATGTACTGCAAACATCAACTCCTGTGGTTTCACTTTTTGACTCAATGTTCCTAGGGAGCCATGGGGGAGTCGGCTGGAGGGAGGAAGTTTATTGCATACCAATGTTTAAATCTACCTGTGGGCATGACTGCAGGTCCATATTGCTGTTTTAGTGCATCTGAATTCCTCCTATGTCCCTGACAATGCCATGAAGTCTGGGGTCAGTAGCCTAAGTAAAGAATATTTTTGCCACTGCCTTCTCTATCAGCATCAGTATGCCTGATCATAACTATAAAATTCTGTTTGCATAAGAAGGAGATTTTGTGACATCTGTTGGAGACTGTGAGGGTTTCATGTCATGACTGGAATATCCAGCATTCCATTTATACGATGATATCTTGAGCACAAGGAAGTGCTGTTAGGTGATGTGCCTCATTGAAACCAAGCACAGCTAAAGACACCACGTCTCCAGAATTCACCTTGCACATCTCCATTTACCCATCCTTCCTCTGTCTCCTTTATCTATATCTACTACTGTGCTGTTCTCAGAATGCGAGTTATCAGAGTTTTGAAGTAAAAGGACTCTTAATAGGTGATATGACCAAGAAAATGCCTTACCTGTTCCCACTGAATGCACACTGATTGCCCTTGACAAATGCTGGACTATTACATTAACTTTTCAGGAATCATATTTGGACGTCAGAGGGCTGTGATCCAATCATGTAAGCTTTTAAAATTTCTACTGCTCTCCCTATCCTAATCAGGATCCTTCTCTTCCTGCTGTAGCCACATCTGTGACTGTGTTTCACTGATTTGCCTCTAGCCATGATTTTATGATCTTTTTTATTGTGAAGAAACCAAAAGAACTCTGTGCACATAGTGGGGCTTCTAATACAGATGCAGGTCAGATTCCAATTTTGTTGTTTATCACTACTTCTTATTTCAGATGATTTTTTAAATATAAGATACTTCAAGAAGCCTTCAGGCACATTTCTTCCTCCCATTCCTTCTCACAACAAGTTACCAGGAAGAGCATCCATTCTATTTCCCAATATAGAGAATTCATTCTCTCTCCAAAACAAACAATAAAAATGTATTAAATTGAATTCATAAAATGGCCTTGATATTTCCTTGATTGTTTGAATCAAATGTACTAAAGATCAGCTGATCAGAATTTTCTCATATGTCCCAGGATCCTTCTGCATTTAAACTCTGAAAACAATTGTTAGCTGCAGTGCTTTGTGGATCCTTCTGATTATTGTTTTCATTCCTGTTTTGTTCTTCCAATAAACTCTTTAATTTTTAATTCAAGATTCAATATGGTCTTTGAAATGAAGAAGAGAAAAGGAAATAATATGTATGTTTCCTGATCATATATGTAAACCAATAAGTGACAAATTTAAGGGGACAAAGGAATGAGAAAACAAACTTTAAATGATAATAGGTTTATCATCTTCAGGAAATTTATCGTAATGTCTTCAATAACTAATCTTTAGTGGCAAGATTATATTTGTTGTAAATGTAATAGCTGTGGAGAATCTAACTACAGTATAAGAACATGAACATTGGACTTTCTGTTTGATACCATTCCCCAAATTGTTTAACTTTGTTTAACAATGTAAGTTCCGCAGCTTGTCCAAGGAACCTCCTTTTAAGATATGAAATGTTGCTAGAGGATGTTGGAAAACCTCAGTTATTGCCTATAATTATTGTGCCTTTTCCTTCCCATTACAGCAAATGAGTATCAGATTTGACCAAACCACACAAGGCTAACATGTCCACAAAAATATTCCCAAGCTCAGGTCATAGATCATATGGGAAACAAACACTTTCTCCAAGGAAGTAAGTTACCATAAATTCATCACAAAATAAGAAGACATTTGGAACCAAGACTACATAGAGCCATATCTTGTTCAGAATCATGACCTCATCATAATGTATGGCTGTTCCACATTCATAATCCTAAACATTTACTTATTGCTACACTTGTCTAAAACTGTAAACCAAGCCCACTATTTTGTTCAGAAGCTTACTTTGGGGAATATTTCAGCTCAGTCTTTGCTGGATCCAAGGCAAGCTGACCCCTTTCCCTTTCATGAAGCCCCTATCCCTGCTGCTCAGCAGGAGTTGGGTTGGGAACATGTTACACATTGCTTTTTGCTGAGTGTGTTTTTAAACATAAAGTATACATTTTCTTAAAGAGATGCTAGAGTTGGAATCAATTCAGTGACAATGTATGTGGTGTTGGTGTTATCACAAAGAAAATGATAGGGTCAGACTTTCTCTTTTGACTTTCCTAGAAAACTGGGAGCTTCTCTCCTTTATTCCCAGGGCTTCTCATAAGCAGACCATGACACCAATTTCAGGTAAATTCTCAAACTTAGTAAAAAGACTTGATTAGGTTTCTCCAGGATCCACAGACATTTTCCAACAGCTATCAATTTCTGCATAGTGGTTATGTCCCTCTAGAAGTGTTGAGATTCCAAAAACTTGTTGACATAATGACTGTCCCATGCTGTGTCTTCAGCAATGACTTCCATGTTCCTAGTTGTCCAAGAACGGACCCAGGAATGAAGAAGCCCTAACAGATTCTCTCTCTAAGCTTGACTGTCTCTGATGAGTTCATGTTGGCAGAGATGGATTTGCCAAAAGCTGCAGAGGAGGTTGGAATAATTGTTAGCAATCTATTTGAGTAGTGTAAAGCAACTTCCCATCCCTAAGGATCTGATGCTAAATTTCCAGAACAATATCCCCCAAGCACTTCTCCTGTAGCTGAGCCCAAGGGCACTGAGGGCACAGCTGTCCATGACCGTGTGAGAGGAGCAGTGAGAGGACTCAGCGCCATCACAAACACAATGTCCCGGCAATAATGGCATTGGTCTAGGGATCACGTGGGTTGTGGAAAGCACTGGGACCAGGGCAATGGGGGAAACAGGGAGCAAGGAGTTTCCTGTTAACCTGTAAAGTTTCCATTCCCTCCAAAATATTTCCTTCAAATAACCCCTCATCCTTTATGTTTATTCCAGAACATCATAGATATTCATTCATTTCTAAATTTAATGCACACACAAAATTGATTATGTGCACTTTATATTTAGATACTGTTTGTATCTTTGATAGCTATTACATGTACTTAATACCTTTTGTATATCAGGGAGCAGTACAGGACTGAATAAAAATGAATGCACAACATAACAGATGGTGATATTCAACTGAAGAGAGTTTTGTGTGGAATTTATAGCCACAAACATCTGCTTAATATAGAAACACAACTCAGAAATTCTAGTTCCATTTTCTATTTCCATCTAATAAAACTAACACCAAAAACACAATCTAATACTGTCCCCATACAAGAACTAGATAATTGAATCGTCCACTATCTTCATGGGCATTTACATCTTAAAGGGAATGAGAGGACACACTGCTTGCTCTCATACCACAAAGATTGTGAAGCGTGTAATATAAAGTTTACAAGTTGAAAACTACTTTTTAAAAAAGTGATAATATGCAATAAAGAAATGGCTGATATAGAACCTGCTTAAAAGCTCTGTTTCACTTGGAGAGTGCTTGTGTTTCTCTGAGTCTGAGGGAGCACTTTCACACACATTCTCTACTTCCCTGCTTCTAAGTATCAGGGCCCATGCAAATGAAGCACTCTGCCTGCTCATAAATTGGTCACAGCCCTGATGTGGGAGATCTCAGAGGACAGTCCTAGTCTCTGGGGTCTCTGCACTTTTCATTCTGTTCCTGGGAGCTAGTCCACAAGCCACATCATGAATTTTGTACCAACCTTGGCTTTCATTTTGGCCATTTTACGTGGTAATAGTTGTAGACCTGCTGTGTGTATATAATTAGGAGTATATTTGTGTGTGTGTGTGTGTGTGTGTCTAATCACAGTGCCTCTTGTTTGCAGGCATCCAGTGTGAGGTGAAGCTGGTGGAGTCTGGGGGAGATTTGTGAAAGCCTGGTGGGTCTCGGACACTCTTTTGTGCAGCCTCTGGTTTTACCTTCGGTGACTACTGGTTGGACTGGGTCCGCCAGGCTCCAGGGAAGGGCCTGCAGTGGGTGGCAGACATAAACCAGAATAGTGATGACATATACTACACAGATTCTTTGAAAGGCGGATTCACCATCAACAGAGACAATGCCAAGAACATGCTGTATCTGCAAATGAACAACCTGAAATCCGAGGACACGGCCATGTATTACTGTGCAACACACACAGTGAGGGAGTGTCAGTGAGAACCTGGACACAAACCTCCCCTGCAGGGAGGAGACTGGTCTTCGGGGGGCTCTCTGGACCCACAGAGCACAGGATCAGACCCAGGTGCAAGTAGTTGTAGCTGGCTTTTCAAAGCTGGCTGGTTTCCTGTGATGATCTGCGGATTCTTCTAAATCTCACAATTTCTCTAGGGAATCCCTATCTGCATTTAAAACAATAATGCTGTGCCTACTCCTAATACTTGTGAATTCAAACATAATCTTGTAGCAGGAGAATATAGACTGTCACACATCAGCAAGCAGCCTTCCCCCTAAGGACAAGAAATGACCCTGTGAGGGGTCTCTGCATCAGAGTTCTCATGAAGCTCAGATAAATAGTCTCCCATCAGACTTGAGGCAAATAGGGGCAGGCCTGGACAAAGAAAACTAATACATTATTAAGTATGAAAAGTTTAACAGTCATCATACTGGGATAGATATTCTGACAGTGATTTAGTGAAAAATCTAATCCATCTGCCTATGTAAAAAAAAAATTTACAGCTTTATTTTGCGTTTAACTTGGTTCTTTTTCCTAAGCATGGTCGCCTAGTATTTTATTTTATCTTTTCTAGAAAAACCATCTGCAAACACAGACATTCACCAATTATATTTAATTCTGTGAATGCCAATACCTTGTATCTTCAGCCCATGGTAGTCAAGACAGATCTTCATTTATCTGTGCAGATTCAACATTCAGTGATATCTCTAGGGTCGAAAGGGATCATTTGGTTCTTCGTGTCAGATGTTGTATCTTCACCTTCTCAGTCCCACAGAATATCAGTCACTGTTTCTGGATTCGCCCAGAGGGTCCACATTTGTCCTGTTCATCAAATTACAGTCTTTCTGGTGGTGAGGATACTAACTCATTGCAGGACATCAGCAACATTCCCAGTATGTAGTAACACACAGCCTTAGGTGAGGAATTTCAGATATCTAAGTATAAAGTTCACTATATAAGATTAAGTGTAAATAACCTTATTAATGATGACTTTCTGGATAAGGATTTTCTTGTAGTCTCAAAGGTAAGTTGCTTTATTGTGACATGTACTCTTTCCACAGTGGAATAACCTTTAATAGACATAGGAGGGTAGATGTTGAAGAAAAGCTCTTCCTTTTTAGTGACTCACAAAAGCCATTCCTATTTACAGCACACATTGAATTGGAGCCACTTTTGGCTGAATTCGGTGCGATTTCTAGACCTAGCTGATCTTCAAAATCGACAAGTGTTACCATAATCTAATACAGAAAAGAGATGTGTACCTGACAATTTAAATGTCCTAGGATTTGTTGTATCTTATAAATATGTAAATCCTTGAGAGTTGAGACCACTGTCTTTATTTCTGAAGTCATGCTCCTTACTATGCATTCCGGCCTCCTCAACCAACTTTGTCATTGTTTTTTGTGACTTGGAAAAGCTATTCAAGATGCCAGTGTAGAAGTACAGTCTGTGGATGAATAAGTTATCACTTGAACAATACATTAAAGTTGTCCATTTGAGGATGTAATGTATTCTTGAAATTGTCTCTGGACATGGTGAATATCCCTGCTTAGATTCAGTGTAGTATAGGTAACTACTAACATTACCAATAATATTTGTGCTAGTGTCCATTAATAATCAAATCTGATTTGGGAGAATACAGTCAGAATACTCCTTGGAGGCAAATGTGGGGAAACTGCATCTCACCTACTTTGGTCATACTTTCAGGAGAGCTGAGCTCCTGGAGAAGTATATGATGTTCCCTATAGTTGTGCTTTATTTTTGCATATTTTACTTATCTATTTTTAAAATTTCCTCACTATTACATTTTTTAAAATAATCTTACATTAATCTTATTGAATGTTTTTCCAGATATTGCTATGCTTTTATGTTTTCTATTTTATTGCTGATCTAATAAGTTGCTTGGATCATTTTGAGGATATTGAATCATTTTTGTACAGTTTAGATAAATTGTATTTGATGTGGTGTATAGTGTTTTAAATGTAAAATTCAATATGTCAATATAATGTTTAGGTGCATTGTATTTACACCTATTTTTCCTGTCCAGGAATTGATTTTTCTGATTTCTGTATTTAGATGCAGTTTTGTTTCATGATTTTCAAATTCCATGATTTGCATTATTGTGTACATTAGAAAGGATTTCGTCTTCTTTTCTTTTGAAGATTTCAAGCAGGATTATTGGTCATCTTTCTTAATTATCAGTTGAATTTTGCAGTCACAAAACAAAAGAAACAGCCATATATTGCTGTATCAGGAACAAACACAGAGAGGGAGAATCAGAGTGAGCACAGGCACACATCTCTCTCCCTGTAGGAAAGGCACAGGCCTGCAGGTCGTGCTTGCTATGCTTGGAGCAATGGGATTCAGCTAAGAGCGAGTGCAGAGAAGGCTAAATTCTCCTTGTGCACATCAGAATTCATGATTTAGAATTAGAAAAATAGAAGAAGAGAAAATTATTGGGTTTTTTTCCTTTTAACACCTGGCTGTTGCACCAAGAATATGTTAGAACATTGATTTAGCTCTATTTAATATTGTTCACATTTCTATGACAGTAACCTTTCAATAAAATCCTACTGACCAGATTTTAGGCAAGATGTCGTGAAAGTAAGCAGCCTATGTGGGGAGCTCTAGGGAGTTTGGTGTCTGGAAGGCCACGTAGAAGTGTTCTGGTGAGTGGAAAGGTCTTTATGAGGGGTCTTCTCTGTCCAGGAGGGAGCCCTGCCTTGCTTTATTTAAAGCCCTGGAGAATTGGGTCCATATATTAGGTATTTCCTGCCAGGTAGGAGACATTTGTGTGCCTCGCCACCAGCCAGGATCCCAACACACACACCCGCCCCCCATCCAACTTCGTTGCTGAGCCAATAACAGGAAGGCTAGCATGTAGAAGTGCCAAGGCCAGACTTGACCACCACACACCAGCGGTCCACCCAAGGCCCCCACCTGGAGGAGCTGCCTCCAGTGCCCCTGCATACAAGGAGCTAGCAGTAATTCCGTCTACAAGCTCTAATCCTTCCCAGCAGCCACCCAGGATTCTAGGACCAAACCCACCGCAGATCTGATTGACTGTGACTGGGTGCACCCAGCGCCAGTACCTGGGTCACTTCCAACTCCCAAGCTGTTATGCTTGCCTGCTCAGTAGGACTCAGGCCCCACCCCTTCAAGGGTCCCATCCACAGGGAGTGGCTATGCACTTCCTGCCCGCTGTTTCCGCTGCACAGTGGCTCCTGGCAGCTCCTGTGTCGCCCAGGCCAATGATCTGCGCTGCAACCTCCCTCCATCTGGGCCACAGAGAAATCCAAGGAGCCCACTGCACTAACTTGCTTGGAACTGAGGGAGAGACAAGGCTTTTCAAACTTGCCACTGCACCCAATTGTGGGGGGCGGGGACACACCAGGCGCCACTTCTGCCTTAGCAATGGGAGTCTGAATCCGGGACAGGGGCCTTACTGGACACACAGCGGGAACTGAGCCAGAGCCACAGAAACGCAGAGAAGTAGATCCAAACTTGGAATCCAAGTGGGCAAACAAAAACCAATTCTCTCATTCACAGATATGATTTTATATGTAGAAAAAAAAACAAAAATGATACAGAACTTTGTGTGAAATATTCAAATAATTCAATGATGTGGTCAGATATAAAAGTAACACAAAAATTAATGAATATGTTCAACCCAAACTAATGAAGAGAGGTCTTTAAGGCAGCAATGAAGAAAACAATGACATTTTCAATATCCACAAGGATATTGTGTACCCAAGGATAAAACAATCCAGAGAAAGGAAATGTGTACAAAAGAAACAGTGCTGCCAGAATGTTCCTTAGTGGCAAGGATGACAAGACTTCATCTCACATATTTTGGACATGTCTGAACAGTTGCTGACATAGAACATCGTGCTTGGTAAAGTCGAGGGAGCATAAAAGAGGAAGGCCTACTATAGTACCTATTGACACAGTAGAATCAACAACAAGCTCAAACATTAGAACAATTATGAGGGTAAAACAGGACTAGACAGTTTTTCCCATTCTGTTGTACAGAAACAGATCCTTTTTTTTTGGGGGGGGGGCATCACTGCTCTCCGGTGGTGGGAGTAGGAGGGCTAGCCCCACTGCTGGAATTGAACCTCCGTCCCAGTGGGCCGCAGTCCTGCGCAAAACCACTACGCCACCGTGGCTCAGCACCAGAAACAGATTCAATGGAGCCTAAAAGCAGTAAGAAACCAAAAGTCAGCTACACGAATGGAAAAAATAGCCTGTGTTCATGAATACAGAGACAATGTCATGTACATTTTCCAAAGAAACTTTAATTTTTAACACAATATTAGCTAAATAAATTCATTCTAAAAAGAAATGGTAACAGTAGTTACCAACTTCATATGAAGAGGGAAGAAATGCTGGGTATACAAAGAACTCCAAAAGAGGGTTAATACAGTAAGAAACCTCCCACTACACAAACTGAAAAACACAGACACAGTAGTCAAAACTGTCTTGTTCATGGGAGAAGCAGAGGAAATGCTTCAATGGAAGATCAAAAAATTTAAATGTTAAAGAGTTTTGTCTTAAATAAATGGTGGTTACCAATTGGATCGCCACTTGCAAACAAATAAAACAGGACTCACAACTCATTCCATAAAGAAAAACAAATTCTATGCGGAGAAAACATCTACATATAAATCCAGAGCTATAAATATCATCAATGGAAAAGTTAGGCCCAATCGCATAGCATACACATATTATGAAACATAGTAGAAGAAGCACACATACCAGTCAAAATAAATGACTAGTACTGCTTAAAATAAGACACATATTTTCATCAAAATATGCAACAACAGAATAAAACGTTATCCAAGACTGGAAAACAATCCTTAGCAATAACACAATGGACAAGGAACTTATTTCTTACACCTTGAGAAATCTGTAATACCAAAAGAAACAAAACATAGTAACTCAATTATAAAGGCACAAAAAAAACCCCTTAGATGGACAATATCCTAGTCTGGATAGACTAGAGAAACAAATCCATAAAAACTCGTATGTATATAAGAAAGAGGTTTATTTACAAGAGCAGCTTAACATTGAGAAGGCAGCCTTACCCTGTCCAGTCCAAGGTCATAAGTCGTTATTAGCTCATATGTCTGATACAAATTTATAAGTCCTCGTTAGACTCATGAAACACATGCAATAAAGCCAAAAGCAGAATGATCACAAGCGAGAGAGTATAAAATCTTTTGTTCCAGTGGCATTGTAAGCATCTCAGCAGTGGCAGGGGCCTCTCTGTAGTTCCTCAAACATCTCAGCAATGGCAGGAGTCTCTGTGTGGGTTTTTCAGCTTTGGAGGTCTGGCTGCTTCCATTGGGGTAGGTGGGTTCTCCTCCGATGTCTCACAAGGAGTCAGCCTTGTGTCTTGCCAGTGGAGAGTCTCCAAAGGAGTGAATTGAGAAAGACAGTGTCTCCCTCCTCCAAGAATAAATGAGCACATTTCCCATAATTATCAGGAGAAGGTCATGCCCATAAAGAGGTCTCATTGGCTGTCTGCATATTCACAGGCTAGCCTCCACCCTTCCACTCTTAATTCTCAAACTGACACCAGTTTAGGTGACTGCCGTAATCAGGTAGTAAAAAAAAACAGCCAAATGGAAACCCGAGATCAAAATATGTAAGGATCACTAATAATAGAGGTGATGCAGATGAAAAAAGAATGCTAGAAGCAGAGAATTTAGAACATTCATTCACTGTTACTGGAGGTTACATACAACCACTCTGCAAAGGAAACTTCGATACATACACACAATGGAATTGTATACATGTCTAAAACATCTTTTAGAAACCACAAAACTCATCATAACATAGACCTGTAGAACCTTAAACTAAGTGGAACCATACAATCAGAAAAGGGCAAATACTGTATGAGACTGTTCTCAGCATATACACCAACACATAACTTGACAGCTATGCTAAGATCATTTAACCTAGTCATAGCACATCCCAGGTGATATTGTGACACGGCACTCTAATGACTATGCACTACTTATCACTCTTTCATTTGTACATACAAAATCAAACCAGAAGACTCAACAAACAAAAACAACAGCAAAATACTTCTGTACTGGAGACTCTGCCATATAGAAGAAAATGGGAACAGACAAATAGCTTTTGACATTCAGCTGCAGCCCTCAGTTACTTCAATTTAATAGTCTCCTGCAATGGTTTTATGAACAGAACTGAATTACTCTGTTGAACTTAAAGCTGAAACTCCCTGGTTTGTGCAAGGCACACATGACGACTATCCTAAAGTCATGGACTTCAGAGTAAGAGCCTAGGATCTGAAATGGTAAAACAAAGATCAGAGAAGGGAGTGGTTTTAGAGGATCAGTTCTGAGACTATTAGTGTTGAAATTCTCTTTGATCTGGACACCAAGGGCTTCAGTTTTCTGGTGATCTATTGTTATTCTTTCTTCTCTATTGTGACTTTGGGTTCACCAGGGAAAAAAGCCTATACTTCCCCATCAGCACTCTTAGGTAAATCCAGGGTTATTATGTTTGATTATTGTAAGTTGGGTCTGGGGCTTTGCTAATGAGGGAGGGAGATTAATCCAATGTTTGAGCTTTGCAGCCTTCTTAAGTGGCAATGTAACCTTGATTGAGTCTGAATTTGGCCTTACAAACGTCTATATCTCTCCCTTGTGGGTAATATGGGCCCAGGATAAATTTCTCACCCTCTTCCAGAATAGATCATTTTCTGCCTTTACCTTATTTCTTTCCCCCTCAGTTGCTCTAGTTGTCTACATGTGATCATAACTTCCTGTTTTGGTGTCTTTAGTTTTTACATCCATGCATTTTTAGCTCAAGAATGGGGGGATTATATTCTGGAAAAAGTCGTGGGTGCCCTCTATTTATTTTGATCACTATGCAGTTTAACCAGTACAGTGAACTGCATAATAAGAAATCATATTTTCCCCAAATATTAATATCAGCATCTACGTCCCCCACGACACTCATGCCTGATATCTTTCTGATAAAACAGCACACAGAAGTCACATTCCTCTGCAGATGAACACCAGCCTAGTCCAACCCTTCAACTACAGGAGAGAGGACACAGCTCTAGGACACTTATGTCTCCATCCTCTGAACAGGAATGCTTGTACATCAGTCCCATTGGAGTTTGTGCTCACTCAATATTCCCTTCTTGTAATAAGAGAAAGGAAAAGAAACTGTGTTGAACAGTAGAGAGAAACAATGTGTGGTGGCTTTCCAGCTCGGGTTGTCTTTGTGTTTGCATGCCTGCAGTGCAGCTGGTGGGCTCTGGGAGATTTGAGGCAGACTTGGGCATCTCTCAGACTCTCCTGCCCAACCAATGGACCCCCACCCACAGTTATGACATGGACTGCATCATCCATGAATGGCCTAAAATGAGTATAAGTTGCTGGTAATTATGCTGATTCTGCATCCTACATACACACTGTGAATAGCTGATTGACAGTCCCCAGAGATAATGACAAGGGTATTCTGCATCTTCAAATGGACAGCCCGAATGTTGAGAAGACAGTTTTCTGCTTTAATAATGGGTCACAGTGAAGGAAACCTGTCAGAGGCTGTAGACAACCCTTCCTACAGGGAGTTTTGCATTTCGGAGATTGCTCAGGAACCTCCAGTCGCAGGATTCAGTTCTGGCAGACAGTTTAGGGGGGAGTTAAGAGCTCCCAGACACTGAATACCGCCCATGGTAATCAGGCTTCAGAGTTTTCATACTCACAGACTAAGGTGGAGTGACCGATCACCACTGAATCCTTCGCTACTTGAAACTATGAATAGTAGCAGAACATCATCGGATATAGTGCAAGAGGGTCCCTCACGTAGGAAGACACTCCAAACATGATTAAGGAAGAGTTGCCTCCTCAAAAGTTAGGTCCTCAGAGATCCTCTGGTTGGTTCCAACTCTCAGTCACCCTGTGTACAAGCACTGGTCAGTTCTGGGCCATCCCTACAATTGTGTTTGAGCCCATTGTGGCAGCCACTGTGCCCATCCATGTTATTTAGGATTTCCTTTTTACAATGATTCCCCCATTTTACCTATTGTGATATCCTTTTCCCATAACTGGCCTGTTCTGAAGACATGTCTCAGTATGTGAGACTAAGGTGCACCATCCTCACTTCTTAGAAGCAGGCTGACTGTTCTTCCAAGACAGATTGCGTTTATTTTTCTGACAGGTCACTTTCAATATGCTCTCCAAGTGGAGTTGACCTTAACTGTCTAGTCAGTGATTCTCAACATGTAGGCCGCGATCCCTTTGGGGGTGGGGGTGGGGGTGTTCTAACAACCATTTCACAGTGCTC
>PVJH01037964.1:0-11695 GCA_004026705.1 Nesogale talazaci | reverse complement strand
CGCGAGTTCTCCGCTGGGGGGTCTGCCCTGCCCTGGGCCTGCCCTGGGCCTCTCTGCTTTAACCCCTTCACTGGGGGCTGGGTCTTTGGTGCACCCCTTCCACAGGTGAGGAAGCCGTCTAGGAAGGAACATAAGTGGACGTGAGGTGAGGGCAGGGACGGAGCGTTTAATCAGTGGGGCCACGCCTGGGGCCCCCAGGGGAACCCCAGGTGTCTGACTGCCTGGGGTGCTTGCCTAAGGGTAGGTGCTCAGGGATGGGGCAGGGTGGGCCAGGCACAGCCCCCAGCTGGGCCTGGCTTGGCCTTGGGTTTCTCAGACCTGTGTCCCTTGAGCAGATGGTTGACACTTGACAGCTAACCTAAAGGGATGCACATTCAAATCCACCCATGTTTGGCGATGTGACCCCAGCCAAGAAAACCCTCTGAACGGTTCCAAGCTGTCACCTGTGGCTGGAGCAGACTCTGGGGCAATAATGGCTGGAGCACGGTTTTTTTCTTTGGGGGATGGGGTGGGGTAAGAGCCGTTTAGGGGCCTTCCTGGCTTCATTCAGCCCCTTCCATTCCTTGAGCCCCTGCTGTGTGCTTTTGGGGAGCACAGCCACCATCCTCAATGCCCTCATCAGGGCTCAGGAAGACAGCAGGGTCCCCAGAATGATCAGGTCCTTCCCCTGGCACTCCCCTGGGCGGGCTGACCCCACGCCACCCTTTGAGAAACAAGTCTGGGTGAGCCACTCCTGACCTCTGCCAGCTGTGTCCCTCTGTGACCTGCCAGCTTCCTGAGAGCCTGTCCTGGGCTGTCCTCTTCTGTCTGGGAGGCTACTGTCTGGGCATTGCCTCTTTGCATGCAGGCCAGAAGCTCTGCCCTCTCAGCCCAGTGCCTGGTACAGCCACCTGTTCCTAGCCTAGTGGTCCTCAGATACCACTGGGTGCCTTCATAGCTACTTTGGACCAGGGCCTCTGCTGCATATTAGCTGTGAAACCTCAAGTGGTCTCTGGTGGCCTCTTGGCCTCAGTGACCCCATCTGTACAATGGACCCAGGCATACCGAGATTGCGTATCTCTAGATGGACAACTGGTCTTTGCCTTCCCGGCTTCCTTCCCCCCTTCCTGTTGCTGGGTCGTGTAAATGGTTATGTGCTTAATGACTAGCTGAAAGGGGGGTGGGGCTCGGAATCCACTCAGAGGCCCCTAGCAAGAAAGGCCTGGCAATCTATTTCCAAAGGATCTCAGCCTTGAAAACCCCATGGAGCAGTTCAGCCCTGCATCTGTGGGGGTACCAGGAATCAGAAGTCACTGCGATGGCTTCTGGCCACAACTTTAGATTTCCCTGCGTGGGCAAGGGGGTGTCTTGATTCCTCGCTGGGTGGCTTGGCTCTAAACCACTCCCACACCCCTTTCCCAGATGTCGGTGCTTGGTTGGTGCATGCCCCTGTGACCTGCTCAGAGCCAAACTTCTTGAGGGACTTCTGAGGAACAGGTTCAGGAACCTTGAGTAGGCTTTTAAGCAGCGCCCCCGGTGTCTACCATAGGGAGTGTGGCAGTCACATAGTCTCCTGTCAACTTGCAAAGGGGTGGGTGGAGTTCAGCCTATCCATCAGATCGCAGCTTGATGACTCTTGTGGAGGTGCGAAGGAGACAGTTTACTAGAGGCCAGATATGGTCTCTGTGTGAGACATTCCAGTTGACAGGCCATATGGAGCTACACTGATGGAGCCAGAGCCCTGAAGCTGGAGGAGCCACGTGGAGACCCCATGTCAGCACTGAGAAGCTTTCATTGCCACTGGATCCATAAGACTTTCCACCTACTGGCCTGTGATCTTCTTCCTGCACTCAGCATCATGGCATGTGTTGTGTGAATCTGAAGAGGAATTTACAGACTGGTATCAGACATATGGGCTAATATCAGACTTATGGACTTGATTTGGACTGAGCTGGGATGGTTTCTTAATATACAATTGCCATCTTATATAAAGCTCTTCTGATACACATATGAGTGGTTCTAGATCTGTTTAGCTGGTCATCCTGACCTCCCTGACTGACCCTCCACCAAGTGGAAGAGGTTAAGTGTCCCTGGGCCCTAATTCGAGCCCCTCGCAAGCTGTGCCTGAAGGCCCTAGTTGGGTTTTTCATCCCTTTAGGCAGTATTTTTTGATATTTATTACTGTTATGTGCCAATAACTGGTTGGCAGGTCGAGGCACTTTATCAGGCAGCCTGGTGATCTGATTCTGAAAGGTTGTTGCTTCACGATCCCTCTGGAGAAGGTGTGCCTGGCACCTGTTGGGGTCACCATGAATCAGATGGCAGGCACACAATGACCATGTTACATGTAGGTGCTGCTCCAGGGACTCGGGTCCCAGAGCCACCCAGCCCACCCCCTGCAGAGATCAACCTTCTACCCCAGGATCTTTGCACTTGCTGTTCCCGGTACTTAGAATCCTCTTCCCTCTGATGGCCTCATGCCTTGTTCCTTCTTATCCATTAAGGCTTTGCTGTTGTTGTTGCTCTTAAACTTCAGAGTAGAAACATACGCAGCAAAACATACGCCCAGTGTTTCAAATTCTATACTATTGACCAAATTAATGACACTATTTATAGAATTAACACATGCCCCAGGGGATTATTTATTATGTTCTTTACCAAAAATGGCAACCATGTCTCTAAAGTGCACTATATCTGTACATACATGTACACACGTACACATACACACATATACCTATACCCATCGATTACAGATATGTGAATGGACTAGGAGTTCCCACTTAATTCTCGTCCTAGTCTATGGCAGGGCCCTTCATGATTCTTGCCCTCACGGAAAGATCACTGGTGAAAGGGGTGCTACTAGCAAAGTGTGGTGAAGAAACTAGATGGTGCCCAACAATCAGATTAGTGTCTTGAGTCTTAAAGACTTGTCTTAAAGCAAGCAGCTATCCAACTGAAGTATCAGCTAAGTTGCTATGGAAGAAGCACGTCAGCCTAGGTGAACCAAGGACTGTACATAATAAGATCCAAATACAAAGGGGGGAATGGGATCTGAGCTTAAATTCTGAACACCTAATTCACAGGAAGGTAGCAGACAGACTTTGGGCCTCTGCTCAAGCCCTCCCTCCACACAAGAACACTTTGTTCTAACAACCTGGTATTCTGTGATACTCATCATCTGACACACTTGCTGAAGACAAACGGGTGCAGAAGCATATGTGGTGAAGAAAACCGATGAGGCCCGGCTATCAAAAGTTACAGCATCTGGGGTCTTAAAGACTTGACTACCAGAGAAGCAACAAAGCCTACATGAAGAAAGCACACCAGCTTGTGTGATCATGACGTGTCAACAGAATTAAGTAACATGCACCAGAAGACCCAAAGCAAGCAAACAAACAAGCCATATGGTTGAGAACAAGGGGGTTTGGAGGGGAGACTCCAAACCTATCTGTAGACCACAGGACATCCCCTTGCTGAAGGGTCACATGGAAGGGATGAGTCAACTAGGGCACCCACAAAATTCCTCAGGTTCTTTGAGGCTTCCTCACCCGCTCCTGCCTCTCAGTTCTGGCTAGCCCAGAGCACGTACACTAGTACAGAGAAGAGCTCAGAACACATGGCATCCAGGTCACATGAACTGTTAAGACACAGAAACGGGAGTAGACATAACAGGAGGGTGGGGAGAAGGTGGGGGCCAGAGGGGAGGAAGGGGGAACTGATTGCAATGATTGATACATAACCTTTCCCCTGGAAGGATGAACAACAGAAATGTGGGTAAAGGGAGACAACGGTTGGTGTAAGCAATGAAGACAATAATTTGTAATTTATCAAGGGGTCACCAGGGTGGGAAGGGGGAAGGGAGGGGAAAAACAGAGGAGCTGAGACTAAGGGCTCAAAGAGAAAGCACATGTTTAGAAAATGATCACAACCTACATACAGGCATGTTTGATGCAATTGATGTATGGATTGTTGTAAGAGCCTCCCATAAGATGATGAAAAAATACAAAGAAAAGACTTCAAAGACTGTGAGGAGGTGTGTGTGTGTGTGTGTGTGTGTGTGTGTGTGTGTGTGTGAGAGAGAGAGAGAGAGAGAGAAATAGAGAGAGAACAGGGAGGAAACAAGGAGAGCCCCATGCAGGGGGTGGGGTGGGCTTACTGTTTCAGTTATGAATGAGGTAGGCTGGCAACTCTGTGAAGTCGGTTGCTTTTTGTTTTATTTTGATATGTGTTATGTTCCACAAGTAAAAAAGAGAAACCCACAAACACTGCCACTGAGTTGATTCTGACTCACAGTGACCACACACACACAGTGTCCCAGACTGGGTGGGAGCCCTCATGGTTGAGCGGGTTCCTCACTAGGTCGCTAAACGTAAGGCCAGCAGTTTGAAACCACCAGCTACTCCTCAGGGCAAAAAAGAGGCTCTCTCCTCCCGAAAAGAGTTCTATGCTCACGTGAATGTTGTATCAAGCAAATGACTCAGTGATAATAAAATCAACCAGACTTGAGGGGAGGAGGAAGAGCCACTTGGGGGCCTTGCGTGCATGTCAGTGGCTGGTGGGCTAATTTGGAAGGGGAGATCCATCACGGTTTCCCCACACGAAGAGAACAATCCATGACATCGAATTAGACAGGTAGAGGCTGTGGGACTGGAGAAGGTTTCACTGTGGATATTTTTGCCACAATTAGTCGTAAAAAAATGACAAATACAATGACAGCCAGGAGGAGGAGGGACCTGTTTCAGGATTGAATGCGGTGATGATTATACAGCTCTTCGTGATAGGGCTGAATTTTTGAATGGTATGACAGCATAGGGATGGAGTGCTAATAAAACGGTTTTCAAAAACTCCCAGAAACCCCCAGGAGACGTTCTAGCCAGGACTCTGGGACCCCTGTGATTTAGAATGGACGCAGTGGTGAGGAGTTTTGAGCTATCCGAGACTGTAAACCTTTATGATGCGTCAGCCCCATTGATCTCCTGAAGGGTGCTGGTGAGCTGACCCCATGGTGCCATGGAGACCTTCACTGATAGAAGGGTGATAGTTGCCCATGAGCTGCACGGGTGGGGAATCGAACTGGTAGGGCCTCTCGCCGGAGAAGCGAGGATACTACCACAGAACCACCGAGGTCCCTGTGGGCACCTGTTACCACCACTTCCCAAACAGGCATGGAGAGGTTGAGTGGTTTGCTTGACTTTCTCTGACAAAAGAGCACGACTGTAAAAGAAGAACACACAAAAAAATTGCCATGGTTGTTGTAGGTGCCTGCTGCACCCTGGAGAAGCTGGGTGGCCAGTGGGAAGGGATCCCCAGGTCCTGGGCTCTCTGCCTTGAGGGGCAACTCCCCAGCCCCCAAATCCTAGCCCATGTCTCCTTATCTCACCTGTTTAGGCAACCTCAAGCTCAGGTAAAACTGACAAAAACCCCCTCTTCCCAGTTTGGGGTGTGGTCTCAGAAGGCCTCCCAGAGGAAGCCACATCTAACCGGTTTAAAACCACCAACCGCTTTGTGGGAGGAAAACGAGGCTTCGCACTCCCGGGAACAGTTGCTGAACCGGGAGCCCAGAAGGGCAGTTCCGCCCTGTCCGGCAAGGTCTCATGAGGAGCCTGAGCAGACTCCATCACAGGGAGTTTGAGATGGGGTCAAATCCAAGGGCCGTCCATGATGACCACAGCAGCAACAACTTCGTAGTCAGTGGAGGGCAGTCCTGCGGCTTGCTCAGAAACCTTGCCGGCTGGGTCCTGCATGATCTTCACAACCATTGGGGAGTCTGCAGTTTGGACCACAGCCTGTGCCGAGTGCCTTCCAACGCAGAGGCCCCACTTCCAGCATGCGGGGTGTGCCGTTTCAGTGGATCTCCCCTCTGCGGCTTAGAGTAGAACTGCCTCCTGGCTTTCCAAGGCTGTGGGCTAGGCTGCTAACCACAAAGTCACTGGTTCAAACCCTGCAGCTGCTCCCATAAAGATTTTCAGCCCTGGAGACCCCACCACATATGACGCGGAACGGACCTGATGGCAGTGGATTTGGCATGGCTTTCCGGGATCTTTGAGGAAGGCCTCTTCTCTTGTGGAGTGGCTGACGGGTGGGCTTGAACTGCCAACCTTCCCGGGAACGGCCCCAAGTGCCTTTTTATGATGCTTTTCCCCAGCACTATGCAGAGCAGGTCGGCCTATCTTGAAAGTACACGGACTGCCAGAAGGACAGACGAATCTTGGGAGAAGTACAGCCAGCTTCCTCCTCCGGGCCACGGAGGGCGAGACCTTGTCTCACGTGTGGTCGGGAGAGACCAGCAGCTGGAGAAACAACGTCGCGCTCGCTTAACAGCGGGTCAGTAGGAAAGAGGACACGAGGGGCTGACCTGGCGGCTGCAGCAATGGGCGGAACTGTGGTGGGTTGTGAGGAGGACGGAGGATGGCGTGGCTGTACTGTGTGGCTAGATTCTAGACCAGTCGGAACTGACTCAATGAGCAGCCCCCCTTTCCCCTTTCCCTGTCCCCAACACATTTTGGTTGTGATCCCCAGGGTTTTCGTTGATGGCAGAGTCCCTGGGTGGCACAGTGTAGAATAATGTGTCTCTGTGTGTCGTTGTCAGGCCTCTCGGGGCTGATTCCCACCCAGAGTGACCCCGGGCACAACCGAAGGTAACCCTGCCCGGTCCTGAACCCGCCTCATGATCCTGAGGATGTTTCCGTCCGTGGTTGTAGCCACTGTGTCCATCCGTCTCATGAGGGCCTTCCTGTCTGTCCCGCCCCACTCCTGTACCAAGGACACCGTGGAGGGCAGTCAAAGAACCGTGGACTGTCGAGAGAACAAAGAAACGTGTCTTGGAGGAAGTACAGCCCCAGGGCTCCCTGGAAGTGAGGACGGACACGCATCGTGTAACAGAGAACTGGGTGGGTTTTGACCCACCTAGGAGCACCTCGGAAGAAAGGCCTGGCTGCTGAAGGTCCCCAGCCTTGGGAACCCCACGGGGCACGCTCTACTCTGCACACATAGGGCCCCCGGGGCAGCCTCGATCAACGAGACTGCAACTAAGAAGAGGTGCGCTTTGCTAGGGATTGATTGGTTGTTCTAAAATTTTGGATTGATTTGAAAAATCAGTTGATTGGTTGAGCGGCACCTACCCTGAGCCTCAAGGCATGCTGGTTTCATGCTTGGGTGCGAACTGAAAGGTGGGTGCTTGGAGCCCCCAGAAGCTCCATGGGGGGAAGGCTTGGGGATGGGCTCCTGCCAGGATGACAGCCAAGAAGCCTGCTGGGCAGTTCTCCTGCGTCACGTGGCAAACAGATGTGATGGCAGCCAGTGAGGACAACCAGAACCTTGCTGGAGGGTGCAGATCAGGATGTCTCCTCGGATCACTTACCCCTGGTGTTAGACAGGGTTCTCTAGAGAAACAAAACCAAGACACGCATAATTCTCTATATATTTATATAGATAGAAGGATATATAAAATAAGAAATAAACAGATAATCTATAAAACAGTACATATGGCTCATTGCAAGTCACTTGCATGAGACAACTAGTAGACTGGCAGTCTAAGTCTTGAGGGCCAGGTAATCCTCTGTAGAGCAATTCGGGCTATCCAGCCACAAGCAGCAAACAGCAAGGCAGGTCACCGGCAGTCAGTCTGATGTCTGGGTCTGACAGTCCCCAGCTCAAGAGATGTCTATTCCAGGAGTGTAGTGAAGTGGGGCTGGAAGGAACCTCAACTCACAGCGAGACAGTCCACGGATAAGGTGTCCCACGGGTAGTGCAGCTTGGAGATGGAGGCACAGGACGAACAAGGCAGGCGACTGGTCTGAAGATCCAAGAACAAGAGAGAGAAAGGCGGGCATCGCAGAGTCATTTATATCTCTGCCCCTCAATCAGTCTCACATGTGCTCATTGGCCATGTTGTCATAAGAAACCGCCCCCTCTTTGGCCATGTTGGCATAACAAAGCTACCTCTCACACCCCTCCACAGGGAAGAGACAGAGGACTGAACACAAAACTCCAAACTCTAAAACCCCCCTGCCCCCCGCCATCGGCAGCGAGGGGGGGAGGCTGACTCACAGCGACCCAGTCAGACTGGGTAGAACTGTCCTTATGAGTTTCTGAGACTGTCCCTTTTTAAAAAAGAGAATGACGTGATACTTTCATTGTGAAATATCAGTCCTTCAAATACACCAGAAATTATATTACTTGCAGTTATTTAAATTTATGTCTAAAAATTTGAGTTGTCAACATTTAAACGTAGGGAAATGTTTTTTTTTATATCATCTTATTGGGGGCTCTTACAGCTTTTATTACAATCTGTACATGTATCCATTGTGTCAAGTGCTTTTTTTATAAATCATTTTATTGGGGACTCATACAACCCCCATCAGGATCAATACATACCTTAATCACATACAGACCACATTTGCACACCTGTCATCATCACTCTCAAGACATCCTCCCTCCACTTAGGCCCTTAGTTCCAGCTTCTCATATTTCCCCTCGCCTCCATTAATAAGTTACAAGTTGTCATTGCTTTTTCATATCGTCCACTGTCCAATGTGTCCCTTCACTCACTTCCCTGCTGTCGCCAAGCACATTTGTACACATGTTGCCGTCATCATTCTCAAAGCATGTGAGATGGTCATTCCTGATGGGAATAGAGAGCCTCATTTTTCTCCAGCAGAGTGACTGGTGCTCTTGAACTGCCGACTTCACCATTAGCAGCTGTGTTAGTCCGGGTAAACTAGAGGAACAAATTTCATAGACACACATATGGATATAAGGAAAATGTTTATATATAAGAGAAGTAGGACATTAAGAAAGCATTCCAACCCAGTCCAGTACAAAGTCATAAGTCCGATATGAACCCATATGCCCGATATCAGTCAAAGTCTCCTTCCGACTCATGAGGTCACAGGTCAGTGGGTGCAGAGTCGTGGTGCTGGCAGGGGTCCCCTCATGGCTCCTCGCTTCCAGGGCTCAGGGTCCATCAACAGCATCCAGTGGTGGCAGAAGGAACTCATCACTGGCAGGGGTCCCCACGTGATCTCTCCAGCTTCTGACGTCTGGCTCCACCAGTGCAAAGCCATGTGGCTTCTCCTCTAGTTCCTCAGACTCTGCCATCTTGTCTTGTCCGTGATTAATCATCTCTCAGACTAACTCCCAACAGCTGGGGAGATAGTGTCTCATCTCCACAAGGGAAATATCGCGAGATTTCCCAGAAGTCTCAGGAGAAAGCCATGCTCACACAGAGGCCTCATTGGCTACTCAATGGCTATCTCCAGATGAACAGGCTAGACTCCAGCCCTACATCCCAACCATGAAATTAATATAAGCACATGACTGCCACAGCAGCCCAGTGCCTCACCCACTGTGTCACCAGGGTTCTTTTCACAACCAAAACAACCCCCCCACCCCAGCAAAAGCAATAGAATAAAACCAAAATGGAACTCACTGTCAGTGAGTGGATGCTGACACACATCAGCCCTATAGGATGGGGTAGAACTGCCCCTGTGGGCTTCTGGGACTGTCTCTCCCTCGGGGAGTCGTTGTTAAGGACCACAGAGTCAATTCCAAACCATGATGACCTGATCTTCCAACAATGAAGTCCTGCCTAGTCCCGCCCCTTCCCCGCCACCCCTCTGCTTTTCCAAGCATGAAGTCCTTCTCCAGAGACTGGCCTCTCCTGACCACACGTCCCAACTCTGTAAGACGGCGTCTCCCCATGCTTGTCTCTCAGGAGCACTCTGATTGTCCTCCCTCCAAGATGGGTTGGTTTGTTCTTTTCGGTGGTCCATCGGTATCTTCGGTGTTCTTTGTGGGGACCGTAGTTCAAATGCCTCGTCTTTGTCTTCGGTCCTCCTTAAATGTCCAGCTTCGGCGTGCATATGAGGAGATGGAAAATATCATGCCTTGAGTCTTGAGGGGAGTAGAAAGCCTCATCTTTCTTTCTAGGAGCGGCTGGTGGTTTTGAACGGCTGATCTTGTGGTGAGCGGCCCAACACATAACCATGACACCACCAGGGCGCAAAGAGCTGATACGTGAGTGGGTGTGTGATGGCCGGGTGCTGATGGGTGCTGCGGATAAGAAGAAAAGCTAGGTTAAAGACTGAGAGGGAAAGGAGCTGCTTCAGAGAGGAAGTCACAGAAGGCTTCTTGGAGGAGGGGACATTTGAATAGGGACCAGACTGGAGCCAGTGGGAAGAGGTTGTGTGGGCAGAGGGCATAACCTGTGCAAAGGCTCTGGGGCGGGACTGGGCCTGGTGAGTCGGGGTGGGTGGGGGGAGGGACAGAAAAGAGGGTCGTGTGGCTAGAGTGGAGTGAAAGAGCAGGAAGGGAGAGCGAGGAACCAGTTGTAGCCAGGCCTTGGATGGACAGCTCTGGGAAGACTTGCCTTTTGACCCAAGGGAGATGAAAACCCTGGAGAGGGAGACAGAGAGAGAGAAAGACCCCCATCAAGGTCATGCTAACACAGGGTTGAGCCAGCCAGTTTCTGCCAGCACCCCCCGCCCCACCCGCCCCCGCCCACTGATGTCAGACACTTGTGATCTGGGGAGTCTGACTCATCACTCCATGACCACACTGTTACAAAGTATTCAAGTGGAGATTCGCACCCACGTCTACCTGTCCTCCTGCATCAGCAAAGGAGGAAGGGGGTCATCATGACCTGCTCCTCCGTCACTGGGTCTGTGATGTCACCAGGCGGCTGACCGATGCTGACAGTGCTGTGGTTAGGAGCCATCTGGGTCTGTCCCGACGCATAGTGGCACTGTCAGCAGTGCCTGTGTCATCCTCATAATCATGCTTATGTCGGAGCCTGTGTGAGTCTGGGTGGACACGAGAAACAAAGTCATAGACACCCATATGGATATGAGGGAAAGGTTTAGAGACAAGAGGTATGGGACATTGAGAAAGCATCCCAACCCGGTCCAGTCCAAGGTCTTAAGTCCGATGTTAGCCCGTAGGTCCAATACCAGTCTATAAAATCTCCTTCTGACTCACAAAGTCACTGGACAGGGGGTGCAGAGTCTTGTGTATCCAGCTGGGGTAGAAGCATCTCAGCGCTGGCAGGGGTCTCTCTGTGGCTTCTCCTGTGCCACAGGCCTGTACCCTATCAGGGTAAGCCCATGTGGCTTCTCCTCCTGCTCCCCCATTCTCCAGAAATCAGGATTGATCAGCATGCTGCCATTTTGTCTTTTCAGGAGCTCGTCGTCTCAGTCAAGTCTCTCTTCTCCAATTGGGAAATACTGCGAGATTTCCCGGGAATCTCAGGAGAAAACCCACGCCCACACAGATGCCTCATTGGCTCTCTCCAGACTGACAAGTTAGTCTCCACCCCTAGACCCCCCATCATGAAATGGACACAGGTACATGACCGCCACAGAGTCCATCGTTGCAACCATGGTGTCCATCCAACTCCTTAAGGATCTTCCTCTTTTTCGCTGTCCCTCTGCTTGACCAAGCCTCATGTCCTTCGCCAGGGACTTACCTCTAGCGACAGACATGTCCCAAGTCCGCACCCTTGCCTCTCAGGAGCTCCTGGCCTTGCTTCTTCCGATGCAGATTGTGGTTCTCTGGGGTCCACTTGAGGATATGGAAGAGTGAAGGGTGGGGGCCTGTCCGTCAGGTGGCAGCTTGATGACCTCATGCAGAGGCACGAGAGAGATAAGTAGCTGACTGGATGCCAGGCTGACACCCTCTCTGCTTTGTCTTCCTGCTGAGAAGCCCCGTGGACTATCAC
>PVJH01037963.1:0-17520 GCA_004026705.1 Nesogale talazaci | reverse complement strand
CTAGAGCATAGTTAACCGGCACTTCCTAAAATTGCAGACACTGATCAATTAAGCTCCCATCACTCCTCCATGGTGTTAAAACTACTTTAAAACATGAATGTAAAATTATTATGTATACTGAATCCTCATTCTGACAACCTCTTCTGTTCCTACTCCTTTTGTTTTGTCGTATGTCACCTTGAAGATAATTAGCAAGGGGGCTGAGCCCCGGTGGCATAGTGGTTGTGCGTGGGACTGCGGCCCACTGGGATGGAGGTTTAATTCCAGCTCACAGGAGCAAAGTCTGGGTCTCCTACTCCCACCACCAGAGGGCAGTGATGCCTGAAAAAAAAAAGATAATTAGCGAGACAATTGGGTAACTTAAAATCTTGGATAAAAACTACGTTGAGCTCTCTCAATGGATTACTAGATAATTTCTAGATAAGATAGACTACTTATAAAACAAAAACAAAAACTTACTAAGCATAAACCTTAATTTATAAAATCTAAAAATATTTAACAGATCATTGACATTTCATTCATATACTGTATGATTCAATGGTTCTAACCTATTTAAAAGAGTTGCGCAATTATCACCACAATCTGTTTTAGAACATTTTCCTTCATGCTCATACTCATTATTATTACTGTCCATTTCCTCCCAACCTCCCCTGCCACAACCCTATGAAACTATTCTTCCAGTTTCTGTCTCTATAGATTAACCCATCCTGAATTTCATATCAAGGAAAACATTTTGGAAAACTCCCAAACCCAACACCCATAGCACAATAAAACAGAGAAGAGCCACAATAGAAAAGAAAGCAGGAAACAGCAACCTTTTCCGGCTTATTTGTCTATATTAAAGAGTCTGTATCACCAGGGCAGGTGGATGAACATGGAACAAGGAGTGAAGAGGCTATGTTTGACCATAAAAGCTATGTTTTCCTGGAGTGTTTTGATTATCTGAGAAAATACTGGTATGTGACAGACAATTCTCAATGGCCAGTTGCCGGTGGCTGGATTCTGACCCAGGATGACCGCATGGGCTGCTGGGTAGCTCTTGCCCCATCAGGTGTTCATGGCTGTGACCTGTCTAAAGCTAATCGCCAAGCCTTTCTCCTGAGGCACTTCTGAGTGAATGCAAGCATCCAACTTTCTGATGAGTCTTCAAGCTCTTAATTAACTCGAGTGCTCATTTATAATTAATGGGAGAGACGATTATGTGGGAGAGACGATTCTAGCAGTAATGGCAAAAGGGGAAACACTGAGCATGTGTTTTGTTTTTCAAGGAAAAAGAATACCTTTTCCTAAGGAGGCATTTCCAAAACTTTCCTCAGAACCTCCTTACACACATAAGAAAATATTGAGGACATCAAGGAGTCTGTGTTTACATAGTTGACAGCTATTGGTACATCCCATATGAAACGCCAAATTTTAGAAGAATTTAAAATATCTATTAATCCTTGCACTCAAAATGTACATTAATGAAATCACGACGTGTTAACATGATTTTTATGAAAAATAACCATATTTCCCCAAAGCAAAACAAAGTTAACAAAAAGTAGCATTTTGTGTGTGTGAATTTCTTTGCAAGGGGACTAAATAGAAAATAGCTGGATCCTCACATCTGCTTCTGCATGGAATCTCTCGCTGTATCAGATGTCATGCCACCTCTGGAAGACCCCACTCAACACTCATGAGAAAAATGAGAGGTTCAAAAAAAAAAGCCTCAATGGACTGCGGCCCACTGGGATAGAGGTTCAATTCCAGCTCCATGGAGCAAAGGCTGGGCCTCCTACTCCCACCACCTGAGGGCAGTGATGCCCCCCCACCCCAAAAAAAAGCCTCAGTGTGATTATGAATTAAAGCGAAGAGCATTTTGACCCATGAACCTCGGAAAGCAGTGCAGGAAAGTCTTGGAGGGGGGCGGGGGGCGAGTTTGAGAAGCGTTGTCTTTTTGCCTGTTTGTTCCAGAGCCTGAAAGACCAGAAAGAGGGACAAAAATGTGGAAAGTGGCTATTTGCCTTGGTTTACCGTGAAGTCCGAAAAACGAAAACAAAAACCACGTGCATAAACCAACAGACTACCCTGACATTTTGGCAAAGCCCATCCCGTTTTCTTGGTTTTACTCTCCTGAGGAGGCTTTTTCCAGTCACAGTCTGCATCCGACCTTCTGTGACATCGCCCTCGATAGAGGAGTTTCTGCGTCCTTCCAGAACAGTGCTCTTGGCTTCATGTTGACTTTCTCATGCCCTTCGGGATCCAAACAACAAGCAACAAAAACAAACGAAGACATCTCCTGGCTTCCAACTGCGCTACCTTCTAGGCTGAGTTTTCAAACTTTTTTTTTTTTGGGGGGGGGGGGCGGGGGAGGGGCAGGGCATCACTGCCCTCTGGTGGTCGTGGGAGCTACCCAGCGCTGCTCCTGAGAGCCGCTGCTGGATTTGAACTGCCAAGCCCTTGGGCCGCAGTCCCGCACTCAACCACTTACGCCACCCGGGGTCAGCCCTAAGTTTTCAAACTTTTATGATCACTTTGATTAAACACTGGAATCAAACCCTGCTTCCCACTCACCTAAGAGCTCATTGCTACCAAGTGCTGAAGCGTCTGATTGAAAGACGTGAAACCGTCACGTCCTACACCCCAGAAGAGACAGTTACTCTTCTTAATTCTGAGTTGATTGAGTACGGTCATAAATTAAAGATAGCCATTAGGATTCTGCCAGCTCTTGAAAAAGGGTTTGCGTAATGCTGATGTTTACCTGCAGGTTGAGTGTAAGCTAAAAGCCAATGTGTTTTCAATAAAGCGCAGATTCAGGAACTCAGTGCTTAAAATGATTTCTATTCTACTCTCGTTCTACTCATGACTTTTCACTAAGTGATGAAACATACCTTTGAAAAAAATGCATTTATGTAGTGACACATTTCCAAAAAGATCTTAAGTTCTTAAATCAAGAAATCATATAACACGTTGCATGTTTTTAAAACTTATACCCAAGGGCTGAGCCCCGGTGGCGTAGTGGTTGTGCGCGGGACTGCGGCCCACTGGGACGGAGGTTCAATTCCAGCAGTGGGGCTGGGCCTCCTACTCCCACCACCGGAGAGCAGTGATGCCCCCCGCCCAAAAAAAAACAAAAAACTTATACCCAATCACAAAACTAAAAAAACAAAACAAAACAAGAAATGCTCCACGTTGGGCTGATTGTGGTGCTTTTTAATAAAGAAAAATGTTAAGAAGATATAATACTAGTAATGAAAAAATTGCTAATATTTCAGAGACCGAACTCTTGGGTGAGCGATTTTGCGTGAGGCTCCATAGACAGCTCTGAAGCTCTGCGGTCAGAGGCAGTGATCAGAAAGGTATGTGGGGAGGACTGTCTGGTCCATGGTTAACAGGGGGCTGACTGTGTCTAGGTGAAGTCAATCAAAACTCACTGGAATGTGAACACACTTTGGACCTTATTCAGAGCACTTTGTCTGCACACATGGGAGTGTATCTGCCATTGGGTTGACCCTACAGGAGAGTAGAACTCCTCCCTAGGGGTTCCAAGACCCTAAATCTTTGACAGAAGCAGACTAGCTTGTTTGTCTTCACAGAATGGCTGGTGGCTTTGCACGGCCACCTTTATGTTTAGAACCCCAGTGCCTAGCCCAGAGCGCCCTTAAACCCACGCCCCTCAGATCACTTCCAACTCCTAGCAAGACCCTAGATAGGGTTGTACTCGCTGCCTTGAGTGGATCCCGACGCGTCTCGACTTTATAGGACAGGGTAGAACTGCCCCTGTGTGTTTCCAAGACGACAACCCTGTAACAGAGCAGAAAGGCTCATCTTTTTCCAGTGGGATGGCTGGTGGATTCCAACCACTGACCTTGGGGTTGGGCATCCAACACCTAACCAACGTGCCACCAGCCTCCCACGGTGGCCATTTTCATTCCAGAAAAGGCAACTGGCTTAGAGAAGTCATCTATGGTGAGTCTTATAAAGAGAAGAGGAAGGAGATAAGTCGATGCTCTGTCGTTGACCGATCACAGCATGATCGCCTGAACTCTGCCCTCTTCCACCGAGATCAACACTCTCGGGTCACCAGATGATCTCTGCCCCTGCACCCGACCCTAGCTTTTTGAGATCATAAGCCTGGTTTCTCAAAGGAAAGGAAAGGAAAGACGAAGAGCAGTTGGAGGAGTAATTTGGGGCTAGGAGTTCCCTTAAAGTGAGTATTTGGGCAAGTAAATGGTCAGGTCAAATTAAAATGTCTGCTATCAATTTCTTTCTTTTTTTTTTTTTCATCACGGCCCTCTGGTGGAAGTAGGAGGCCCAACCTTGTTCCTGGAGAGGTGCTGGATTTGAACCGCCAACCCCGTGGGCTGCAGTCCCGCGCACAACCACGACGCCACCGGGGCTCAGCCCCGCTATCAATTTCTTTGACACAAATAACAAACATTTGAAAAGACTGCCTTGAGCAGGGAGTTCTTCTAGATCCTTCTTGATGGCAAGAGAACACCAAAAGATCGGATGGGAAACAAGTGGACCAGGGAGAGCATGCTGCTGGATGAGGAGGGTGAAAGCAGTCAAACCACTTGAAGAACATCATCCATGTCACTGAAGTGCATGTGTGGGACACCTGAATTGACGTGTGTTTGGCTATGTGTGTTCTTAACAACAGCAATATTTAAAGTATGCCTTTATCCCTTATAAAAGGTTTCAGGTGGGCTGAGCCCCAGTGGTGTAGTGATTGTGCGTGGGACTGCAGCCCACTGGGACGGAGGTTCAATTCCAGCAGTGGGGCTGGGCCTCCTACTCCCACCACCAGAGAGTCGGGATGCAAAAAAAAAAAAAAAGTTTCAGGTAACAGGAAATTTTGCAGCCTTAGAAGTAATTTAATACCGTATAGTTAATAGATTTACAAAGCAAATCCAAGGAGGCATAGGTGATTAATTAATTTACAATCCTGTTAGCTAATGAAATGAGTCTTCTGTGTGTATGACCCAGAATAATCTCTGAGATTATTATAATCACAAGAGGATCCCGAGAAGACTCTGGGAGGGGTGAAAATACAACAGAGTATTCTTTCCATGGAAATTGAGGGGTGGGTCCTTCTAGGCTTACCTGACGATGGGTGTCCACAGGTCGACTCTTCTGCAATTGCAGTGCAATGAATTCTTCATCTGGCTTTGCAGTCAGAGTCTTCATCATTCCCACCACATGACTGGGCCTAATAAAACCAAGGCGAACCCATTGTCATCGAGTCCATTCCAATTCACAACGACCCACTGAATCTTTATGAGAATAAGGGACTGGGTACAAATGTGAGGTGCTCGTGGCCCGCCCAGAGGACTGAAGGACTTGCTCATGTAAATGAGGAGGCAGGGCACCCTTGTGGGGTTGGGACCCTCGGTGAGCAAGACACTGCTCAGTTTTACCACGTGAATCTGTGTCAAACGACCCACCCCAGAGGTGTAAGACAGGGAGGGAGCTCGTGGCTATCCAAAAGGAGAGGCTGGCGTGAAGTGGGTCCCAGGGCTTAACCTCCTCCGTCCAGGCGAAGACAACCAGGACACCCAGAACGACAAGAAACGGCCACAGAGAAACGTCAGCAGCAGAACACGCCCGAGACAGGGCAATGGAGGACTGGCTTCCCGAGCGGAACAGCTACGTGCCTTCAGTCAGGAGGCTGGCTGGTGGAGTGAGGAGCCTCAGAAGACGTATTGGCAGAGTGAACTAAAAGAGCTTTGGAGCTACACGAGCAGAGAGGCCTTTGGGATTGGGTGTGCCCGTGGGCACTGCCGAAAGAAGTTGTCCAGATGAAAGAACTGTATCTCTAATACTCCTGAACCTGAATACCTCTAACTTCCCTAACAACCGCTTGTCCCTGTGACTATGACCTGTGAGTTCTGTGTGGCCACTGCAATGGGTTCCCGAAGCCAACGCAGGAGTAGACTATCGAGTGCCGGATGGCTGGAACCAGAATTCGTAAGAAGGCCGACGTGGAAGCCTGCCTGACCTCCGCCTCAGCGGAATCAGCCTCAAGGGGCTGATGATCTTGACTTTCTCCCTTCCCTCTGAAGTAAGATGGTGATGCAAATCATTCCTACTGATGGATTTAAGGCAGATTTGGCACCGGAAAGAAAGAAGGCAAACGTAGAAAACAGTTTCAAAGGTTTATTTCAGAGTTCCCGGGAGAGGTTCACGAGTCCTTAATGGGGATCAGAGAAGTCATGCCACCCAGGAGGGAGGGGAATACAGAGAGAGGGATGGGAGCATCCTAAGATCCCTGGCAAGGTTCACGCATCCCCAGCTGGGGGCTTACCAGAGATGAATTTTTTAGCCTGGGGTGGGCGTATCTAGGGAACTTTTCACTGCAACTTTGTTGTCTGCAGACCTGGGGCTAAGCAATAATGCTCAGAGTTATCTGTACCGGTTAGCCTTCTACACCTGGGCTGGAAGGACACCAAAGGGGAGGGGGAGGCCTGGTCTTTCACAGCATCCTTGAAGTGTTGACACCAGCTCGGGGATCCCTCCACTCCCGCCTCTGCCTGACAATGGATGCATAAATGAATTTTGTCCAGTGACAATGTTTCATCCGGTGAGAGTGGCCAGTCGGGTGTCTTCTAGTTAGTAGTAAGTTCACTTCACCATTCCCAATTGCTCATGGGTCTGTTCACCTTTGGAAACAAGTTTTATGACTCACAGAGTCAGTCATCAAGGAGTTCAATAGAATCTTTAACACATCTTCATTCCTATATTAGCATGAAAATCATGACTGCACTTTTCTCCACACACACCAAAATAAAACAAATAATGGATGAAAGAAAGAAAATCAATGAACAATGCTTCTTGGCCTTTTGGCTAAGATCAAGTGTAGAAAATCAATAGATACAGAGAGTGAAGGGATACTCTTTGGAGGATGTCTACTGATGGGTGGATTTCCATATTTCCTCTGTTCTTTCCCTTTTCCTCCTTCTGTCAGCATTATTTTATTGTCTCTGGGATGGGATGCTGACATTTACAGAAAGCAAAGACTAAAAAAGTCAGTTCTTAACCTTTTCATCTCAAAAGCCTTGCCCTGGGGCACGAGGAGCAGAAGGGACTCCGGAGTGAGACACAGCTTCAGAAAATATGAGTCTGAGTAAGCCTTTATGTCCACAAAGCCAGACAGATTTCCAGGCCTGGGAAGAGGAGAGAGTTTGACCCTGGGTGGTGGAAATGGGTAACACCCTTGACTGTTCTTTGATTTAGCCTACTGTACTCTTTCCAGAAAAAAATAAAAATTACTCAGCACTCCCTGGCAATTAAAAGCTTTTGTACCAGATCCTGAATACAGGATAAAGTGGAGGTATTTGCTTTTGCAGCCCCCCCCCCATGGATTGTTCCACTAACCCCCAGGGACTATTGTACTTACTTCAGTGAACACCATATTAGTCTAAATTCTAAAGCAGTTCGTTTGTGGAAGGCTGAAATCGCAGTGGGAACCCTAATTCCATTTCGAATCTTGGCATAAGTTCAGAGACCATTTGAGTTTTTTGTATGAGGGGGACAGAGTGGAGCTTTCATATTAGGCATTTTTCCCATTTTTCCCTAGGTGAGCATCCAGCAACTCCCTCTGCTCGTCCAGGATGAAGCTGAGGAGAGACTGGAGCTCCCTTTCCCAGAGAGCAGGGAGGCAAGAGGCAGTGCCTACTCAGCAAGGAAGGGCTCTCTCCAGAAACAAGGCAGAAAAGAGGCCCTGGAGTGAACACCCAGGAGTGGAAGACTGGCCCTGTAAGTCCCCTTAGCCCGGTGAAGGAAGAGAAGGAGCAATTTGCCAAAACCCAACTTACTGCCATCAAGTCTATGCCAACTCAGGAACAGAGAGGCCTTCTCTGAGCCCAACGGAAGTTGCTCTGAATGATGTGGAGCCCCAGGCCAGGCCAGCAACCCTTGCAAGCCTGGAGGAGTGGCTCCCTCAGCTCTCCTGCAGGTCTCTGTGCGTTTAGAGCAGCAGGTCTCAGCCTTCCTCAGGCCACAGCCCTTCCATACAGCTCCTCATGAGGTGGGGGACACCCCCCACCCCACCGTAACCTTATTGTCATTGCTACGTCAGATCTGTCATTTTGCTACTGCTATGAATTGCGTGTAAACATCTGATAGGCAGGATATAGTTTCATTGCTATAAAGGGAACATAATGAAAGCATAGTGATGAATCACGAAAATAATATGTCATTATAAGTCATGAAGTGTCCTTTTACCTTCACTACTGCTGCTTTCTACACAGCAGCTGCTCTGTACACAGTAGCTGCTCTGTACACATGTATGACTGGTCCGCATAAGCACATTATGGCACAGCCCTGTCACATACACCTGTACTAATACGGGGTATATGTGATGAGGTCGGTATGATGATGTTATCATGCCTGTACTCCCATGTGGGCGTATCCGCGTGGGGGTGGACCCTCCTGGAGATGGATAGAGGAGTGGTGTCTTAGTTAATAAGACCATCGGACATATGCGTTTTCTGATGGACTTAGGCAACCCCTGTGAAAAGGTGTTCATTCCCCCAAAGGGGTTGCGACCCACAGGTTGAGAACTGCTGACTTAGAGACATAGGGTGGCCGGCAATGATCGCTCTGTACATGTAGACCATACCGGTGTGCGTACTGACGGAAACTTTGGCGGTTCAGATCCGCTCAGAGGCACCTCAGAAGAAAGGTGTGAAAACTCTCGGGCGCCCCCTGGGCTGGAGCTAGTGTGCCACATGATGGATGGCCAGACTCACCGAGAAGGCCAGAATTGTGGTTCATTGCAGGACCTGTCATGGTGCCTCCCTCAGGAACACGATGGAGACAACTGGAATCAGCCAACGTGCCACGTGAATCCGCTCTTCCTGCGACAAAACCAAAATGAAGAGACGAAAGCAGTCACTGGCGGTACCTGGACCTAGGCCACGAACTCCGTGGTCGCAGCAAAGCGAGCAGTGGAAGCACCGCCATCTGAAACATCTCTGGGCTGAAAACAAAATCGAGTGACTAGGAGACCCCCGTCACTCAGTTCTCCCCTCGGGTCCACGGGGCCCTTGGTTCTGCATTATCTACGGGAACTGATCTCTGTCGAGGCTTTGAAATGGAACATAGCTACTGGTCCCCTTATGGGGGGTCATTTCTGCATTGTTCTGCAGCAGCATTGTCAGAGGAGGCCAGCCTCCAACATGAACATCATGGGTCTGGTAGGCGCACTTGCACAGCGATAATTAATTATGACAGTAAAGTCATAGAGAGCACGAGCGATAGAAATAATGGAGCCAGACACGTTTCATGGTAGCATGCTCACCTCGGCCCCGCTGGGTAGTCTGCGTTGAGAGAGAGTGGGCAGGAGGAGAGGGTACGGGGAAAGGGAACAGGGAGGAGAGGGAGAGGAGCTGGGGGAGGAGAACGGCCAAGGGAGAGCCTTTATTCTCACCAAGGCTTATATATCTTTTGGAGACATACGAGCCCCCTAATTACAGGAAAGGACACACGCCACAGGGAAGGGGGGCGCTATAGGTAATAGTGAAGGGAGGGACGACGCAGGGGCACACACGTAATAGGAGAGCAATGTTACTGGGGTCTTCATGGGACTAGATGGGTTGGCCTAAGATTCCTGATGATGGCAGCCTACCCCTAATTTCTCTTGGGTTGGAGACTTGTCTAACTAAAGCTATCAGGGGTGGTGACCCTTAGACCGGGGACTTGTTTTAGTTATAGTTTTTAAGGGGAGTGACCCATCATCCTCAAAGCAAGATGTCAGCCCTATCTTTCTGTGAGAGACAGAGGCCTCTGGATAGCTGACACCTTCAGGGAGAGTAACTCTACGCTTCTGAGATGGCAAGTGGTTATTAATATGTGCTTACTATTTTGGAGTAAATATAATTGTGGAAAAGTTTTATCTTTCCCTGACACAGCATGTGTGTCCACAAGAAGATGCTTGATTCTTAAAGGAGCTCATGCCATCCTGCATATCAAAGTACCTTTGGGTAGGTGAATACTCATGCAAACTGAGCTTGTAATATTGTGCCAAAGCCAGTTTTCCCGGGAAAGCCAATTGTACATGTTTGGGTTTCCCTTCCCCCCCCCCCACCAACTTCCATGCAGTGATGTCACTCATGCTGGCAGCCTGAATTCACCAAGGCGGAAGCATGGACACCACAGAAATGAGTAAAGGGACACACATTTTTCTGTTGCTGCTGCAGCTGCTATTTCTCAGAAGACTGGAGCACCCGTTTCCATCGTGGAAATAGGTGTGAGGCACCCCTTTCAGCACCCCTTGGGTATGTGTTGATGTGGGACCGAATTTACCAGTGGAGAAGGATGTGTGTGAAAGTGGGTGCCTGCGTAGTGAGCCCAGTTTGTTTTTGTAAGCCACAGATTCAAGGGTGCACCAATTGTAATTATTTTCCTATAACGAACTTTCTGGCCCAATCCTCCTCTCTCTCTGGCAGCAGAAAGCTCCATCTGTGATGAGTCGCAGACACCACAAGAAGGCCGGTGGCATCAGTGATGTCATTTCACATTTCAACCCAGAATCGACGCTTCTCCTCCAGGCCCCAGGGCTGCATCTGAGGGCCAGAGCAAGCCCAGTGTGGAGGGGCTGTATCACAGAGCGCCATCTGTCTGGTCTGCCGGGATGTGCAATTTTCCCTACAGAACAGGGTACTTTGGTTATCAGTCTTTGGACCTCTGTCTCCCCCTGCGGGGCTTCTGTGCTCTCCCTCCAGCCTCCTCCTCCAAGAAACAGACATGAGGAGACAAGGAGGAGCATCTAACCTAACCACACAACATTCCAGGCGTCCTCAAACTATGGCCCATGGGCCACATGCGGCCCGCCGAGGACATTTATCTGGCCCGCCGGGTGTTTTTGCTGCCACGGCTGTCCTGCTTAGCAGCCAACTCCCCCCGACCCATAGTAAATTTGCTCATAGTTGGGGGTGTGTTTTTTTTAACCATAGTTTGGCCCTCCAACAGTCTGAGGGACAGTGAACTGGGCCCCTGTTTAAAAAGTTTGAGAACCCCTGACTTAGACCAGAGCTTTGCAAACGTTTTTGGCCTAGGAGTCCCCCTTTTCAGAAAAAGAACACACACACACACACACACACACACACACAAAACACTCGCACAATTACTCCGAAGCCCCTGGCAATGGAAACCTTTTATATCATAACCTATAATTCAAGATAAAGCGTATCTGCGTTAGCAGGTCCCCTGCATCGTCCAGTAGCTCCGAGTACCTCCCACGTTGGGCAATGCTGCCCTAGACGAGGAGCTGTCGGTCCGTTTGATAGAGGCTGAAAGTCTCAGGGATTAGATGCCTTGCAGGGGGACTGAGCCCAAGTTCCTGCAGTGATGTTTTTGCTACTCTGCAGACCACCACAGCTCTTTGGGGAACAGGTACTAGGATTCTCTGAGATAACTAGGGGAAGATACATGATAGACAGACAGACAGATAGTAGATATTCATTTCAAGAGATTGTCTCATAACGTTTGGAGATTTGCAAATTAAAAATCTATAGGTCAGGTAGCAGGCTGGAGACTTCTGCAGTGGGAGCCCTGAATCTGCGGGTCAGGTGATGAGAAGAATACAAGACAGAGAGAGAGAGAGAGAGAGAGAGAGAGCAAGTTCTGAGAACAAACCCTCAGGAACTGCCTCTTTCCATAATCAACTGATTAGATCATTTTGTGGAAGTTGTCTACATTATCTTGCATTACATTTTGCTAAGGGACAACAGCTGGACTCGTGTCTGGCAAAACGACTGGAAGCCGTCGCCTAGCCCAGCTGGCACATAAATTTAACCATCGCAAGTGTGATGAGAGAGAGCATAGGTGGTCAGAGAATCATGGGGTCCCCAACTCCCTCATTTGACCCTACATGACCTATCCCCTCTCTTGATGTTCAAAACTCACGACCGCTGAATCGACGCTGACGCATGATAACCTTATAGGGCAGGGTGGAGCAGTCCCTGAGGGTTTCCAAGACTCTCCCAGAACAAGCCACCTCGAGGGAAGTGTGGTGTGTGAAAGCGTCTGCCAAGTTTCTGTCTTGCACACTAAAAACAGCAACAACAACAACAACTAAAACCTGTCTTATAGAATTGCATTTCTAATTCACAAGAAGACATTTTACACACACACACACACACGTCGCCTTTTGATCTTAAAGGATTGATGATTCTAACACGGAAATAAATTCACCTCCAAACCAAAAGGGCGACTAAGAGCCCTAGTCTTGGGGTCCCACCTGCCTCCCGCCAACCAGCCAGGCGGACCTGGCCCTCTGTAATGACTGGAGTTCCTTCCACATAGTCCTTCCTCGCTGCCCGGCTCCTTCAAAGTGGCTGGCTCACAGTAACTGGCCGAGTGTTCTCTTCGGTAAGGTGTCTGTTCATGGCCTCTGCCCATTTTTTAAATGGATTTTTAATATTAATTTTAGAGATTAGCCCCTCATCTGATGTCATTGCCCCAAATCGTTCCCAGTCATGGGTTTTTTTTTCTTTTTTTTTCTTTTTTTCTTTTGGTGGGCATCACTGCCTCTGGTGGTCGTGGGCGCTACCCAGCCGCCGCTGGATTTGAACCGCCAAGCCTGCGGGCTGCAGTTCCGCACTCCACCACTTATGGCACCGGGGCTCAGCCCTGTCATGGGTTTTCTTTATGCTCACTTGGTGAAGTATTTTGATGTATATAGTATTTCATTCTTTGGAGGTCTCAGTCCTCTATATTGTCTTCTTTCGTGTGTGTGAGCTTCACTGTGTTTGATCAGATATTTATGCTGTGTAGTATAATCCCTATTTTGTCTCTTTTTCATTGGTGATCTTTATATGTCCAGGTTTTACATTTAGGCTTTTGGTCCATCATAAGTTCATTTTTGTAAGCAGAGTGAGATATGGACCCCACTTCATTCTTCTGGAAATGGATACCAGTTGTGTCAGCACCATTTGTTTAGGAGATGATCTCTTTCCAATTAAAGTGTTTCACCCTTTGACAAAAAAACACAGCTGTCAGTAGTGTAATGTTTTACCTCTGGGTTCTCAATTCTGTTCTATTTATGGGAATACTCGTACTCTCCCTCCCACATTTGTGTTGTATACACACACAACATACAGCCACGGTAGATACATACATATATGTGTATGTGTATGTATATATCCAACATAGACTCAATTATACATCCATGGCATATGTGTGTGTATATACATATATATATATATATATATACACACACACAGAGTCATAGTGTGGGGGCATTCCTGGCAGGACTTGTGGATCTGGGAGAAAGGTATTGAAAGTCCAGGATGCTGCTGTGTCTCCTGGAGCGGTCTTGAAGCCACTGGGTGTCTGCGCCCCAAGGTAGCTGGAACCTGTGCTTGCGATAAGACCCCAGGCCAGCTCACCTGCAATCCTCCTGCTTTAAACATCCGAAACACAGCCCATCAGAATACTTGCAACTTCCCCATAGTAACAGCTAAGATCTTGCAATGATTGGGCAATAAAATCCTGTAATGTGATTGGACAAATAGGTTGCAAGACAATTGGATGGATGGCTCACCCAGTCATCCCTCATCTACATAACAGCCTGTAGTACCTCATTCAAATAGCCCACAGTGTGGGCCAATCGTTTTTCATGCTGCAAACCCATGACCATATAAGGAAATGTTTTGGAACCAGGAAGTATGATTTGATTGGTGAGTGAAACCTATGTAAGCCTTGCAAAAGCTATAATAAAATTAGATCTGTGCCAGGCTGAGTCCTAGTGGCATAAGTGGTTGAGTGCGGGACTGCGGCCCATGGGCTTGGCGGTTCAAATCCAGTGGCTCTTAGGAGCAGCACTGGGTGGCTCCCACAACCACCAGAAGGCAGTGAGGCCCACAAAAACAAACAAACAAACAAACAAAAAATAAAATTAAATCTGTGCCATTGAGTCAGGTCTCCAAAGTCTGTGTGCACTGAATTTGAATCCATCGTCCTCACTTCCCTGAAACCGGACCTGTTCCCACAGTCAATAGTGTGTTTTTATTATTTTTTTTTCTGCTTCCAATATTTTTATTTTTTTAAAGTTTATCTATTAAAAATTTATCTATAATTATATATTATCAATTAAATGTTACATTGATATAAATATATCACATAAACATATAGAATATATCATGTAGAAATATATTACATAAATATAAAATATGTTGTGTGTATGCTTACATATTGTATTAGATATTTTATATATTTATAAATTATATAATACACATATATACAAGGGCTGAGCCCCGGTGGCATAGTGGTTGTGCGCAGGACTGCGGCCCACTGGGATGGAGGTTTGACTCCAGCTCCACGGAGCAAAGGCTGGGCCTCCTACTCCCACCACCTGAGGGCAGTGATGCCCCCCCCGAAAAAAAAACAAAAAACAAAACAAAAAAATACACGTATAAACATAGAGGTATACATATAATTGCACCAGTACTAAGCTGTTTTGATTACCATGCTGTTGTGATAGCTAAATTTTGCGTCAACTTGGCTGGGCCAGGAGTCACAGTGGTCCATGTTAAAAGGTTCCTTATGGAATCTATTCTAGGAATATTTGGGTGTGCTGCAACTCCTTATTCAAATCATAGCCTCAAGGGTGTGGTCTTCTTCCATATACAAGTAGACACTGTGGAGAATTTCCTCTCGTGTTACTTCTCTGGATCCTATATCCATCTCACCGACCTCTGGTTCTTTCAACTTGAACCAATGGTCCGCCATATAGCCTGCCAACCCTGGGAGCTATAGTGGCCCGCCATATTGCCTGCTGACTTGAATTCATGTGATTGTGCATCCAGGAATCTGAGCTGCTGGCCCTGGATTCATCCACCTCTGCTTCCACTAGTTTGTGGCCTTCTTATTTCCTAGCTTGTCAGCCCTGGAAACTACATGATTCATGAAACACTTCCAGCTTAACATCTGACCCACAAACTTGAACTGGTTTGGACTTATCTGTGGCCACTCTATTTTTATAGGCTATATACATGTACACACACATATATATACATATACACACATATACATATATCATATGAGAAATCAAATTATCCCAGAATAGAAGCACACCCCCTTATGATTAGTCATGACCCTGAGTAGATGACTGGAACATGACATGACAGCCCTAGAAATAAATTTTCTAGTGAGAAAAATAACTTAAAAAATACTAGAGATTGGGCTGAGCCCCGGTGGCGTAGTGGTTGTGCGCAGGACTGCGGCCCACTGGGATGGAGGTTCAATTCCAGCTCCATGGAGCAAAGACTGGGCCTCCTACTCCCACCACCTGAGGGCAGTGATGCCCCCCCCCAAAAAAAAATTACTAGAGACACCTAAAATGCACTGTAAAATAAAATACAAATTTCCAAGAAGATCTTGGAAATCCAATCACACATAGAGCTGATGTGGGACGGATATTCTCCCAAGCCTCTCTCCTTAGTTTGATGTTCCTCGTCTTGAAAAGTCTCTCTCTAGGGTGGAGGGAGGGGACCGTGGGGAGCTGATATCGAACAGTTCAAGAAGAAAGAGCTTGAAAATTATAATGGCAGCCACTGTACAATTATGCTTGATCCAATTGAATTATGGATACATTCAGAATACTATCCATTGGAACTTCCGATTCAAAATTAATTGAATTAATAAATCTCTCTCTAATCTACTCACTGCTCTGACATAAACTGCTGATGGCATTGCTGATGGGATGGAAGCACACTTAGAGCCCCGAGACTTCCTAGTGAAAGTCGCTGTAGACAACAGTATCTCTCCTCGCCCCCTTTCAGCCCCACGTGGGGGAGCTTGTGCCACCGTCGAGGCTCCAGTTGTACTTGGGTGAATGCCACAGGCAGACTATTCAGAAGGCTGCTGAGCCTACTCCAGGCCCCCACGCCTGGTTCTCCCCTTTCTGGGATTTTTAGCAGATGAGCAGGTGCCAGCCCTTTGTTGCACTCACTCTTACAAACCAGGCCAGTGATCTCAATCATTATAGTAATTGCTGTATGCATGATCAATCAAATGTGCCATGGAGTTATTGTTTAGTATGTGTAACTAACTCTGCAGTAGCCCTCTTGCTAGATCAAAGTTGATGTGCTTTGAAGAAGCCATTGTTTGGGGAGTTGACATTGCGCCTGGACTTAGTCCTATTAGTAAAATCTGACTGTTCTTCTAATACAGCGGTTCTCAACCTGTGGGTCGCGATCCCTTGGGGGGGGAGGGTTAAATGACCCTTTCACCGGGTCACCTTAGATCCTTGGAAAACACAGATTTCCGATGGTCTTAGGAACTGAGACACCGCTCCTCTCGCTGTGTCCAGGCAGGTCCGCCCACTTGCAGACACGCCCACCTCGAGTACCGGGCGTGATGACATCATCGTGCCAACCCCATCACATACACCCCGTACAAATACAGGTGTGTGTGATAGGATTGACGCCATAGCATAGTCACACATGTGTAGAGAGCAGCTGCTGTGTTGAAAGCAGCAGTGTTGGAGGTAAAATGACACTCGATCAATTATAATTACTGGGAAAATGTAAAATCATGTACTGTAAAATCATCGATTGGGGCTGAGCCCCGGTGGAATAGTGGCTGAGTGTGGGACTGCAGTCCACTGGCTTGGCGGTTCAAATCCAGCAGCAGCAAGGCTGGGTAGCTCCCATGACCACCAGATGGCAATGATTGCCACCCCCCCCCCAAAAAAAAAGTTTAAATAAATCAACTATTGCAAAATATATGGACCTGTACTATGGGCACTTAATCTGGATGTGGGAGGCCTGACAGCAAGCTCACTGCATAGTTCCACGAGGAGGCTGTTTTGGTTTTAGTGCTTGAGAATTTGGTCTCCCAGATGTTTAGGAGGGAAGGATTTTTACTGCGAGTGACCAAAATGGAGCGCGACTCCACAAATCAATTCACCAGGGGTTCTAGAACAAGGGGTCCTGTGATCCTTGGGGACACGGAGCAGGCTGAAAGCCAGATCCTCCTTAGCTGGGAGAATAACCAAGCACATCCTACACTGAGGCTGAGAAAAGCTGCCAAGAAGAAAACTAGCTTTCGGATGTTTAATGGCTGAGTAAACACTGTTATTTGGGCTGAAGAGGTATGTAGCCCCTGATACAGTTCTCCACATGGAACAATTTTCTCTTGATTCTGTTTTGGAAAACTCTGGAAGAGATTGATAGGGTCACCCACTCCACAACTCTGGAAACCACTTACCAACTCCATAATTCAGTAGCGATATTTTAAAAAGTTCCACCAGGAATTTTCATTTTTAAAAAAATAATGCTCCAGCAGGAATTGTCATTTCTCTTCTTGTCCAATTTCTTTTCCAAATGCGGTCACAAAACTCCACTCCCCAAGGTGGGCTCACACTGCGGCTCAGGTCTGAACTCTGCTTTCCTTAGATTAGAACCACTCCTGGGCCAGCTCATCTTCACGAGGGCCCTCTGGTAGGTGGGAGCAGGGGTGCTCACCCCACTTCACTCCCTGCTCCACCCCGGCTCCAATTTTTCCCTCCGGTTCTGTTCCAGGATCCCCCTC
>PVJH01037962.1:0-17540 GCA_004026705.1 Nesogale talazaci | reverse complement strand
GCTCGACGCCCCGCCTGCCTCGCGCGCCGATTGGCCGAGGATGCCCGACCCCCGGCGAGGGCGCCGAGACGGAGAGCTGGATTGGTGGTCCCGTCGGCCCCGGGTCGCGGTCCGCGCGCCCCGCCCGCCGCTGCGTCCCCACTATGGCGGCGCCCATGCAGCCCACCGCGTCGTGGGCGCCCGCCGGGGTCCCCCGCGGCTGCCGCCGCCGCCTGCGCCATCGCCTCCGCGCCCCGCGTCGCGCCGGGCGCCGCCTCCCCCCTGCTCCCCTCTCCGCTGCGGTAAGGGCCCGTCCTGCGCGCACCGGGCGCCACCGGTGGCGGCGGCGGCGGCTAACGGTCGCCGCTCTCCGCGCCGCCCCCCGCGTCCAGCCGTGGGGTCCCTGGGTCCGCGCCGGCAGCGGCGGGGAGCGCAGTCGCGCGCGCGCGCGCCCCCACGACGGAGGGCCCCGGGCGGCCCCGCGCGCTCGCGCTCCTAAAGTCCCGGGACGAGCCCGCCGGGCGGGCAGCTGCGGGCTGCGGGGAGAAGGAAGCAGGCCGGGCCGCAGCAGGGCGACCGGGCTGAGGTCACCTGCCCGCCCGACCTGGCAGCACTGCGCACCGCGGCGCAGAGCGGGGCACGGTCACGCGGCCCTCGGCCGGGGCAGGAGGCAGGGAAAGTCCGGCAGAGCCCGAGTGGGGATCCGCTCAGGGGCCGGGTGGCGATGGTCAGCGCGCACGGCCCCACCTGGAGCCAGCTTCTCCGCCCGATTGGCAACTGCTCCCCTTCCTTGCGGGGACTTTGCTCGTGGCTGACGGGTGGCCCTCCTGGTCAGAGGAAATAGCCTTACGGGCCAGGGCAGCTTTGGTTAGAAGAAAGCCCCGTGAGTACTCCGGATTCCTCCTGCGGACAGCCCCCCCGTGTTCACGAACCCCTCCGTTCGCCGCATGTCTGTTTGAGGCCCTCTCACGTGTGGTGGAGGGTTGAGCCGGGGCAACCGAGTTCTTGCAGGTCATGGAGGGAGGCAGGGGGCATGGGAAGCAGAAAGTTCAACCCGAACAAAAGCGAGTGCCGCCAACTTGCCCGCGGGCACGGTTGGAGGGGTCGGTACTGCAGGGGTTGGCAGTGCCACAGCAAGGTCAGCCGTCGGGACCCAGAGAAAGGCCAGCACTGTCTTAGAACTCCCCAACGGAGCAGTTCTCTAGTCCTGTGGGGTGCGAAGCCGCCCCTTTTGGGTGGGGAAGAGCACTTCGCTGGTGGTGGTGGCGGCGGCGGTGGTGGCTAGATCCTGGGAAATGGATTGGGACCCAGTGACCCTACAGGACAGCGTCGAAAATGCCCCGGAGGATTTACCAGACTAGTGGTTCAGGCCCTAGACCGCCTGGTCATTTTCCTCCAGAGGGCCCGGTGGAGTCCCCCCCGACCTTCTGAACAGCTTCCAGCTTACTCGTGGTGCCACCGGGGCCCGTTACTAATTTGCCTGTTGGAAGTAAAATACGCCTTGCTGCACGTGATGCCAGTTTTAAGTCAGAATCGTACTTGAGCTGCCCCGTGCCCTTTCAAGTCAGAAGATGAAAAGGAAGCCGGCCCTAGGCTTTGTGATCAAAGGAGCCTTTCAGATACCTTTCAAGGGAGGAGCAAGCTCCTAGGGAAGCCCTGGTGGCATAGGGGTTATGCATTGGGCTGGTGACGGCAAGGCCCGCTGTTCAAACCCACCAGCCACCCGGGGGAGAAAGGCGGGGGTCTCTACTCCCATGAGGAGCCACAGGCTTCTGTTCACGGGGGCCAGTTCCTCGCTGCCCTGTAGGATTGCTATGTGTTTCACCACACGTGTGTGACGAGACTTGTTCTCAGGGGACTTAGAAGTCTAATTGTGAGGTTAAGCAGTGTGTACCCATGAACGTGGGGTGTCCTGGTTGATGTTTTTGGGGGGTTTTAGCAGCTCCGAAGTGTTAACATTTTAAAAAGAAATTTCGAAGGGTTCGTTGGAGAATATCGCTATTTCACATGTCTAAATATCTGCCCAGCGCTTAATGAAAGTTGATTTCTGGTGAGGAGACAAAACTCACTTGTTCTTAGGGGCTAAGTGATTATCCCCCAAACCTGCCGCTGCCGCCGCCGCCGCTATGGGTCAGAATCAACTCGATTTGGACCAGTAGCACAGAGTAGAACCTTTCCCTGGGGTTTCTGAGGTGGAACCTCCTGAGGGGTCAAGTCTCCCTCCTAGTTCTCCTTTGGAGCAGCGGGCAGATTTGAACTACTGACCTTGTGGTCAGCCAGCCAATAATTAACCCTTTGAGCCACCAGGTCTCCTAGTTGACCTTGGATCATTCTGTAAAGTATCAATGGCGTTTATGTCTGCATGGCATTCATTGATTATGGAAAACCCAAAGATAGGTGTTATGAAACTTTTTCTAAAGGGACTTCCGGGATGTAATTGTGAGATTTAACAGGCACGCACGCACGCAAGCGCATAGACCTGGTTGGCGTAGTGGGATATGAGTTAGGTCAATAACCGCAAGGCCAACAGTTTGCAACTACCATCCACTCCCCAGGAGAAGGACAGATCTCTCTGGCCCCATAAGGAATTACAGTCTCAGAAACTCACAGGGGACAGTTTTTCCCTGTCCTACAGGGTCACTGTCAGATGGCATTGCCTGGTGCCAAGTGTGTTTGGTTTGGTTTTGCAGGAGTGGCAGAGGGAGAAGTTAAGTACCCGTGGGTGAATGAAGGCTGAGCCTGATGGTGGGACATGAGGAAAGTAAAAGGAAATAGAGGAAAGAACTGGGAGGCAAAGGGCATGTATAGAGGTCTAAATACAGGCATGTACATAGGTGAATATACTTATGTATGATAATGGGGAAATAGACCTATGTGCACATATTTATAGGTTTTGTATCAAGGCAGCAGAGGGACATTGGCTCTCCACTTCAGTACTTCCTCCATGCAGGAACTCTGTGTTCTAATAACCTGGCATTCCATGATGCTCACTTTCCCGACACGATCACTGAGGACAAATGTGTGCCAATGGTGCCTGGCTGTCAAAGATTCTAGCATCTAGGGTCTTAAAGGCTTGAAGGTAAACAAGCGGCCATCTGGCTCAGAAGCAATGAGGTCTGTATGGAATAAGCACACCAGCCCGTGCGACCATGAGGTGTTGAAGGTATCAGGTATCAAAGAACCCAAAATTATGTCATTGTAAGTGAGGGGAAGTACAGACTGGGGACGCAAAGGCCATCTGTAGGTAAGGCGACATCCCCTTACAGAAGGGCCACGGGGAGGAGACAGAGTGCAATGTAGCAACGATGAAGGAGGCAACTTTTCTGCAGTTCTTAAACACTTCCTCCCCCCACTACTTTGAGCCCAGTTCTATCTTACAAATCTGGCTAGAGCAGAGGATGTGCACTGGTACAGGTACGAACTGTAAGCACAGGGAATCTGGACAGATGAACCCTTCAGGACTAGCGAAACCGGGAAGGTGGAGGGCAGGTGGGGTAGAAAGGGGAAACAGATTTTAGGGATCTGGATATAACCTTCCTGGGGTACAGACAACAGGGAAGTGGGTGAAGGGAGCCATCAGACAGTGTAAGATACGACAACATGATAATTTATAAATTATCAAGGTGTTCACGAGGGAGGAGGAGAGGGGAGGGAGGAGGAAGTGAGCTGATAGCAAGGACTTAAGAAGAAAGCACATGTTTTGAGAAGGATGCGGGCAGCTAATGTGCAAATATGCTTGACATACAGTGGATGGATGGATGGATCATGATAAGAGTTGTTCGCACCCCCAATAAAATGATTGAAAACAAATATCTGTGGGTGGGTCTGTGGAGTGGGTAAAGAGAAAGCTGTACACAGAATCAGGCAAGGGTGCTGTCAAGAGTAAGGTGTTCACAAGCAGAGACGTCAGTGTGAGGATGAGCTGGCATTTGGCACTCACGTCCTCCGTGTGCACGGACTGGACAGTGAGTGCGGAGCACTGACTTGCTGGTGCCCCTGGATGCCAGTGCGGAGCACGTGGGTGCTGGAAGGAGGCCAGCCAAAATGTGCCTTCAGAGGGACCGTGGCCACGCTCCCTCTGACATGGTATCAGGAGGCACCAGTCTCCGGGGACAAAGGGCGTGCTCGGTGAAGCCGGGGCCTGTAAAAGAAGACGGCTGCGGCCAGAGCGATTGATGAAGTGGCCGCCCCTGGGGGCGGAGGCCCAGCAGTGATGGTGCGGGTGGCACGGACCCGGGCGGGCCCTGTGAGTGGGGACTGCCAGGAAGACAGCTGACAACCACGGCCCTGCTAAGGACACACAGGTGAGAGTGTCAGGCTCTGCAGGTGACTGGCTGCCTAACAGCCCCCGCAGCACATCGGCCTCTTGGGGCTCAAGTGGTGGGGCTCTGACGACTCTCTGAAAGGTTAGCCCCTCGGGCCCCCCTGCATGAGATGCTGTGTCCAAAATAGGTGCCCGTGTCTGTTCCCAGTGATTTGGCAGTTACGGGCTGATCTCGTGATCCCAGTGTGGTCTCATGTGCTCAGCCCCTCGCTGGGTTGTAAGGGGTGCGGGTGGGGCTTGCTCTGTGTGCGGGGGCAGAAGGGTGGGGGGAGCGGGAAGTGCGCCCAGCGTGGGACCCGACTCACCAAGAAGGAGGAGCCGAGCAGAGGGCGTTCTTCGGACCCCGTGTCCCCGTGCTGAGGATCTGTCCCCTAGGCCCCCTTTCCCAGGAGTCACCCGATTCATAGCAGTAGCAAAGCGACAGTGATGAAGTAGGAACGAAAATGATTTTATGGTGCCAGGGTGGTGGGGGGTGGGGTGGCCCACCACACGAGGAAGTGTCTGAAAGGGTCGGGGCATGAGGAAGGCGGAGAACCACTGCTGCAGCCCTGGTACTGAGCCAGCAAACATTTTACAGAATTTAATTATATTCAGGATACTCCGTATAAAAGGCAGGAAGTGAGCAATCATAGTGGTTAAAACAAAAAAGGCTTTTAGTTCCATGCCAGTGGTTCTTTGTGCCCGCCACATGCACTCTTGATAGAGAAGGGAAGTGTAGTACGGCTTTTGGGGGCACTAACTCGCCTGACGTGGGGCGAGGGCACGGTTGGGAGGGGAGGATGGATCGTTTGCACGTCCTGGCAGCGCCGGCCATCTGATCACGGAGTCAGCGTGGAAAGAAAGTTCGGGAAATCCGCATGGGAAGCCAGGGGTGTCAGAAAGGCAGGGTGCTTCCTGCCTGCTTGACTTCCTCGGCTTACATGCCTTCCTTATCTTCACACCTGCCGCCGTTCATTTCTAGTTGCTCCACTGAGCATGCTCTCGCTGTGTGCACGATGAACTGCCCGCCATCGAGTCCATGCAGACGCACAGCCACCCTCCGAGGACAGGGTGGAATTGCCCCCTGTGGGCGTCCGGGTTTCTACACAGGAATAGAAAGCCCCCCCCCCCCTCTCTCCCTAGGAGTGGCTGGTGGTTTTGAACTGCAGACCCTGTGGTTAGCAGCCCAACTTGTAACCGCTCCGTCGCCTAGACACGAAAGATAGGTTCCTGGTCTCAGAGCCTGCGGCTGGGTGGGACCCGAAGTGGCCCCAGCAGCCACTGGGATGCAGGTGATGAAGGGCTGCGATTGAGTGTCCAGTGGGGTCGCTCAGAATAGGATCTTAAGTCACACTGGGATTCAAGGCGATAGTTTTTCCAGAAGGATCATGCCCACCTTACTTCCTGAAGGGTGCATAGCATGAGCTGAGTGGATGCAGGTGTAAAAGCTTTGCAGGCAGGAAGCAATGCAGGCAGTGACCTGCAAGCCCCAGAGTGGGGTCACATCTTGAAGATCACGGGGCAGGCTATGTTTGGGGAGTGCGTGGGAGTGGGGGTGCATGAGTGAGTCAGCCGCAGTCGGGGGCAGGCTCCGTGCGCTCTGGGGCGGCAGCTTTGCCTGAGAGGCTGGCACCGTAGTGACGCTCGGAGCTTCGTGATGTGAAAAGTTCTGAGGTTTGTAACTGTAGTACGGGGCTGCTACAGGAGTTGTAAAATACTCGTGGATGAGGAGAGAGAGAGGAAGGAGGTGAGCCTGGGGGGAAATGGGATGTGAGTGTCCATGTCCTCTACTCCGAGGGAGAGGGCAGAGTCCAAACCAATCCCCTCCCCCCGCAGTCAATTCCCTCCCACAGACGCCGGCAGCCTCATTGGCCCCACTCCCTGTACCCCAGCTGGTGGCTTTGAACCACCGACCTTGTGGTTCACTGTCCAACACTGTTCACAGGCTCCTTGAGGCTCAAGTACCACGTCCAAAATCAGTAGTTCAGTCATGGCTGTGTCATCTCCGGTGTGATTAAAGATCTCTTAGCTCTGGGTTTTCTCTCTCTCTCTCTCTCTCTCTCACACACACACACACACATATTTTAATGGGGGACCCCCCCCCCCCCGGGGCAAGGTTGCTCTGAAGATGAGAGCCGTCTTGATGTAAAAGTTTTGCCACTGGGCTTCTCAGTGCCAAAGGGGGTTCTTGCGTTCAGCACGATAGTTCCATAATAGTAGTGCAAATGGCTCACGTGGTAGATGGTCACTGACCTCACATCCCATCACCGTAAGGTGACCGCTGTCCACCCTGAAGCCCCGTGTGTGTAAACTTCAGACAGCCACGCTCACTGCCACGGGGGTCGGTGCCAACTTAGCGACCCTACAGGACAGGGCGCAACTGCCCCCTGCGAGTGTGACTGCCGCTCTCACGGGGGGGAGAAAGCCTCCTCTTTCTCCCACAGAGTGGCTGCTGGTCTCAAACTGCCGACCCTGTGGCTAACTGCCTGACCACTGTCCCAGCAGCCTCCTGTTGAGCCGCGTATTCATTCGTGTGTACCATAGTTTCCCGGTGGTGTGTGGAGTGATCTAAGGGCATTGTAAGGGCAGACACTTACACTTTATCCTGGATTCTGGGCTGGAGTGCAAAAGGTTTCCATTGCTAGGGAGGTCATGAGGAATTTTGTTTTTTTTAAAAGAGGACAGACCATATACGTCTGGGAACCTCCGGTATAGACAGACTCCTGAAGCGGCTGCTGCTGCTGCTCTGGGAGTATTCTGCCTGAGGGAGCTGTTGTGTGGCCAGGAAGGGAGAGTTGCTGTGGAAGTCAGATCATGTTAAACATCTTTTGAATCCCAAGAAGTCACATGGTGTTGAGCACTTCCTGGCCCTCGGGGCCACATGCGAGGGCACACACGTCACACACCCTCTCACATCCTCACTGCGACTGCAGGAGGCACGGGGCTGCTGGGTGTGATTCCTTCCTCCTTCCTCCTCTCCCTGAACATTGCGTAGAGATGATACTGTGAGTTTAGTTAAGGTTGCATTCAGATTTTGTACCTCTCCTCCCCCCAGTGCGCCTGTCAATTTTATCTGTGTCACTGGTGACCGTGTTTTACCGTGATGGGTGAAAAGATGTCGGTGCATGTCTGTTTGCCTGGTGCCCTCCCCCCGCTCCGCAACATAAGGGCAAGGTGGTCGGCAGGTGTAGGTGTGAAAAGAAGCTTCAAAACCCCCAGGAATCGTCGGTTGGGGACATTCTACACAGGTTAGAAAAACCTCAGCACGCTGAGCCCGGGTGGCGCAGTGGTTGAGTGCAGGACTGCGGCCCACTGGGTTGGCGGTTCAAATCCAGCAGCAGCTCTCCAGAAGCAAGACTGGGCCTCCTACTCCCACCAGAGGGCAGTGATGCCCACACACAAACAAACAAAACAAAAAGAACCTGCAGCATTTTCTTAACAAATAAATTGACTAAGGGTGAAATATATTTTATGTACATTAAAAAAAGAAAAAAGAAAAACCTCAGCGTGTTGAAAGTAGAGACCAGCGACTCTCAGCCCTCCTGACCGCAGGCTCACTGCACAGGTTTAGACATTGGGAAGCCCCCCCTCAAATGGACAGAAGCCTTCATCTGTGTCTTTTATTTCTTGGTATTTATTTAGCTCATGAAGAGATTAAAGCGGAAACCATGGTCAGTCACAGGAAACCCACGCTCATTGTCGCAGCTGCGTCATGCATGGTGCCCTCGTTACCACCAGGCACCTTAGACAGCTCCTGGGAAAGTGCCCTGGACCTGTTCACGAGGACCCTGGGCCACTTTAGAATTCTTGATGTGAACATCTGAGAGTTTTCTTTTGCTCAGGAACGATTATACACACACACACACACACACACACACACACACACATATACATATTTATATATATATTTAAAGGTTTTTTTTTGGGGGGGGGCATCACTGCCCTCTGGTGGTAGGAGTAGGAGGCCCAGCCTTTGCTCCGTGGAGCTGGGGGCTCAGCCCTTATATTTAACACTTTTATCAGCACTTCCTCCACATATACAATTCAATAGTTTCATCATATCGAGAGAGTTTGCTGAGTAAGAGTTTTACAACAAAATCACCCAGGGTTTGAACAGGGCTTCCAGACAATTGATTTAAAGCGGTGGTCCTCAACCTGTGGGTCGTGACCCCTTTGGAGGGGGCGTTCAAACAACCCTTTCACAGGCATCTCCCGATTCATAACAGTGGCAAAATGACAGTTACGAAGTAGCAACTAGAATGATTTTATGGCTAGGGGTCACCACAATGGGAGGAACTGTATTAAAGGGTCGAGGCATTAGGAAGGTTGAGAACCACTGATTTAGAAAATCATACACTATAGTGCTTATCTCGCCCCACCTAAACCACCCCCACCCCCAGGCTGTCTTTTTTGCTTGTGTCACTCTATCCTCCCTTCAGAAAGCAGAGCGATGTGTGATGTGTGCATCCCTCCCTGGAGGCCGAGGCCTGGGAAACTGCAGCTTCTGTGTTGGCCTTAGCCTTTCCCAGCCTTCTGTCCTCCACTTTGTGTCCTCCACTGGCTGACATTTCCAAAATCGAAGTCGACCCTGTCCGTTCCCAAGTTAAAACCACTGTGGTTGTTCAGAGAAATCAAACTAGTGACACCGGTGCGTCACAGGGAGCTTTATATCAAGAGTAAGTTTATGCTTGCACGACAGGCCACGTCCAGTCACAAGTCCGACTGTAGCCTGTGCCCTGTGCAGATGCATAGCTGCAGCTCGAGGATACAGAAGGGCCATGTGGGCAGCCACAGGCTTGGGGGGTGGGGCGCCGAGTTGTGTGGATCCAGATCGGTGGAAACGTGGCTCAGCTCGCGGGGCCCATGCTCCAGGAGTCACCCGGTGGTTCCAGCGAGGTTGAAGGCAGTGGGCCAGAGAAGTACTTTCTGGGGTCTCTCATCAAAAGGCCACAGCCCCAGAGAGGCAGCCTCGGGCTGTGAGCTGGTGGATAGATTGGACTCCAATCTGACTGCCGCCTGGTGAGATGTATGTCAGACGCGTTAGCATGCGGCCTAGGAAACCTCCCGTTCTCATTTCGCCGCCTCACTTCCTTCTGGAATGAACTTAGACTGGGCATCACTTTTCTGAAGCTTCCCCCGCGCTTTCCAGATGGTTGCTAATTTCCACCATTTCATAAAGCCTATAACTGCCCCTTGAAGGCAGTACCACGAACCCCCGTCTGCTTTACGCAGGTGTGCACTAAAGACTTTTGACTGAGTTGATATGATGGTGTCTCTAACTGTAGTCTTTCATTCTCGTCTTTAAAAAAAATATGTGAGTAGATAAACAAGATGCAGCTACTATATAAGACATTAAACTCAGGATCTGTGACAATGAAAGGGGGACTTCTATCTCATATTTTCTAATAACGCGTCCCACCTACTATGTTGTGTTAGTCTGGGTAGACTAGAGAAACAAATTCATAAACGCACATGGGTATAAGAGAAAGGCTTATATACAAGAGGAATGGCACATTGAGAAAGCAACCCAGTCCAGTCCAAGGTCATAAGTCCGATATTAGCCCACATGTCCGAAAACAGTCAATAAAGTCTCCCTCCAACTCACGAAGCAAGTGCAATGACACCAGGGCAATCACAGGCCAGTGGGTGCAGTCTTGTGTGTCCAGCGGCAGTAAGAAGCATCCCGGCTTTGGCAGAAGTCCCCTCATGGTTCCTTGTTTCCAGGGCTCAGGGTCCATCAATAGTATCCATTGGCGGTAGAAGCATCTCAGTGCTGGCAGGGGTCTCTGTGGCTTTTCTAGGTTCAGAGGTCTGGTTCCATCAGGTAAGGCTATGTGGCTTCTCCTCTGGCTCCTCTAGTTCCTCAGACGCTGCCATCTTGTCTTGTAAGTTGAGCGTCTCCCAGCAACTGGGGAGATGGTCTCTCATCTCCACGAGGGAAATAGCCGTGACACTTCCCAGGATTCTCAGGAGAAAGCCATGCCCACACTGAGGTCTCATTGGCTATCTCCAGATCAACATGCTAGACTCCACCACTAGACTCCCAACCATGAAATTGACATACGAGTACATGACTGCCACATACGTGCAGAGCAATATGAATCCATTATTAATCGTATTGCACCAGGCAGACGTACAGCATAGGGCCTCTTTGAAGTACGGACAAGCAACATTGTTCTCTCTGAGGCCCCGACGCACCTGACCCACACCACAGTGCAGAGGCATGTGAAAACTGGATGATGAGTACGGAAGACCAGAGAAACGATGGTTGTATTAGAGTTCTGATGTTGGCCAAGAGTACCGAATGGGCTAACTGCCAATAGAAAGGGATGGGGTGACTCGTAGGTAAGACATCTTGCATACTTTGGGCCTAGAAGGAAGGACCCCTTCCCCCAGAGGCCATCGCTCTCTGTATTGTCACAGGAGAAGGTCAGCAGCAAAGAGGCGGCCCTTTGGGGCGTGGATCAGCACCCAGGTGTGGTGGCAACAGTGCACGCAAACATGGCGGTGGTGAGGGTGTGCAGGACTCACGGTGAACCCATATTCTGTTGTCCGTGACTCACTCTGAGTCACAACCGGCTTAATGGCACCTATCATTGTTCATTTCAGTGCGTCATATTAGCTGGGTTTTTTTTAAATCATTTCATTGGGTGCTCCTACAATGCTTTTCACGATCCATACATCCATCTGTTGTATCAAGCACATTTGGACATTTATTGCCATCATCCTTCTTAAAACATTGACTCCACTTGAGACCTTGGTGTCAGCTCCTCATTTTTTCCCTTCCCTCCCCACCGTCCTCCCTCACAAACCCTTGATAATTTATAATTATTATTTTATCATAATCTTACACTGTCCAATGTCTCCCTTCACCCACTTCCCTGTTGTCCATACCTCAGGGAGGAGGTTTTATGCAGGTCCTTCTAAGCGGTTCCCCTTTCCTACCCCACCTTTCCTCCATCCTCCCAGTATCTCCACTTGGAATCATCTGTCCTGGATTCCCCATGTTTCCAGCTCCCGTCTGTACCAGTGTACATCCTTTGGTCTAGCTGGATTTGCACGGCAGAATTGGGATCATGATAGTGGGGGAGAGGAAGCACTGAAGAACTAGAGGAAAGCTTTATGTTCATTATTGCTGCACTATATCCCGACTGGCTCATCTCCCCCTGACCCTCCTGTAAGAGGATGTCTCGTTACCTACAGATGAGCTTTGGGTCCCCAATCTGTACTTCCCTTCATTTACAATGATATCACTTTTAGTTCTTTGATGTTTAATACTTGATCCCTTCAACCCCTCGTGGTCACAGAGGCTGGTGTGCTTTGTCCATGTGGGCTTTGTTGCTTCTGAGTTAAATGATGCTTGTTTACTTTTAAGCCTTTAAGATCTTAAGACGCTGTATCTTTTTGTTTATTTGTTTGTTTTGAGGGGGCATCACTGCCGTCTGGTGGTGGGAGTAGGAGGCCCAGCCTTGCTGCTGGATTTGAACCTCCAACCCAGTGGGCTGCAGTCCTGCGCACAACCACTACGCCACCGGAGCTCAGCCCCTGACGCTGTATCTTTTGATAGCCGGGCACTGCCAGCTTTCTTCACCTTATTTGTGTAGGCACACATTTGTCTTCAGCAATCATATCAGGAAGGTGGGCATGCAATGATATGATTTTTGTTCTTTGATACCTGATACCCGATCCCTTCAAACCCTTGTGACCTTGATCCGGACTGGGCTGGGATGTTTTCTTTCTTTCTTTTTTTTTGGGGGGGAGGTGGGATGTTTTCTTAATATACAGTTGCTCTTGTATATACAACTTTCTTAGACACATATGCGGGTTTATGAATTTGTTTTTCTAGTCTACCTGGACTAACACGTGACGTATTTCAAAGAGGCCATTTGCAGCAGCATTGCTCAGTGCGTTGTGCCATTTGATTTTTGGGCTGGTGCTTGTTTGATTTTTGTGTAACAGTTGGTCACATAAAAGACTACAGTGTGCTGTTCTGACGTTGCCACCTCCCAGCAACCTTCAACCTTTTCTCTAACTCGGTCCAGACAAGGGAAGACCCTCTTTTCTAAAAACTGGGGCTGAATTTTCTGAAGATCAAGGGTACTCGTCATTTCTGATCTTCAGCATGGAAGTCAGCTTTCCAAAGAGAAGATTATGTCTAAAGACTTATCCTCTGAAAGCCATTAAAACAAGGCCAAAACCTCGTGTGACACGCACATAAAATTTTTTAAAATCATTTTATTGGGGCTATATATATATTTTAATCAGTAACAAAATCTTAACTACTTCCATTTAGAAGGCTTTTTCGTTTGCTTTTTTCTTGTTCAAACAAAGATGAGCTCATATATACAAAACAAAAACGTTTTGTTCCCTGGTATTTTTACTTCCCTGCTCCCCAAGGCTCTTTCCTCAGTCATGTCTTTCAGCCTTTCTTTGTCATAGGGAAGCATGTTTAGTTTATTAGAAGGTCAGGACAAAGCATTCAAAGAGGACCTCCCAACGTTCACATGCAGCTGGAGACTCAAGAGGGACGGTTATAATTACAGTGTGCAGTAAGTAGGGAGAACCCTCATCTTCAGACGTTAGGAATTTGCCTTTAATGAGAGATCTTGGCAAGAAGGTCTGACCGTGCTTTGAACTTGGCAAAGGTCCCTCCTAGCTAAGACCTAAGCTTGGTGTCAGTGCACAGACTCTTGGTTCCATCTCCACCTTCTCCGAGTGACTGAGCAGACCTTTCAGGTTTATGTGTGAATTTGTCACCGTGGCTCCACAGAACGAGGATGGTGGTGTCTTCTCTGCAGGGTTAGAGAGTAGCCAGATGGCACATCTTCTCTTTTATTTATTTATTTATTTATTAATTTTTTTTTTTAAGGCATCACTGCCCTCAGGTGGTGGGAGTAGGAGGCCCAGCCTTTGCTCCGTGGAGCCAGAATCGAACCTCCATCCCAGTGGGCCGCAGTCCCGCGCACAACCACTACGCCACCAGGGCTCAGCCCCATCTTCTCTTTAAGATTGGAAATTAGATTTGTGTTATGCTTTCTGGGTCAAACATTCTGGGTAACATGAACTTAAAGCCTGTTGGACTAATTTCCGTGCATCTTCCATTGTATTACTCTTCTTTCTCCCGGGTAGGGGGAGCCCAGTAGCTCCTCTCCTATGAGATCCCAGTCCGTGCTCACCCAGAGGAGGTGGAACGTTGTCGTTGTGGACTGCGTGACATCCTCCAGACCATGGTGTTGAGCGTCTAGACTTCCTCAAGGTGTTTGATGATGTCTAAGGGCGTTCATAACTTAGCCCCTGTCTGCAGGGTTTTGTTCTGTGTATGATGTGAGATATGGCTTCTTTCATTTTTCTGCACGTGGATGCTCATTCTCTTTTCTTTTTTGGGGGCGGGGGCATCACTGCCTCTGGTGGTCGTAGACGCCACTCAGAGCCGCCGCTGGATTTGAACTGCCAAGCCCACAGGCTTTGCTTATTTTGAGTGCCTTTTCACAAAAAGCTGGTGATTTTTATTCCCCATCTCTTTAAAAAAAAAAGTTAAGAGTTGTGATCTGTAAATCCTATTGGGTGGTAGTAATATTTTCACAATCCTAAGTTTTCTTATCCATGAGTATGGCATGTTTAATTTCTGCAGATTGCTTTTGGCTTCTTGTCGTGGCGTTTTAGAGTTTTTGTGTAACGCTTGTGCCTCTGGTTAGATTTATTACTAAATATTTCATCTGTTGGGTGGCTATTATAAATGGAATTGTTTTCCTGATCTGCTTTCCAGAGGTCTCCTTGTTAACGTAGAAGGACCTGGATGATTTTTGTACACTGAGCCTGAACCTTGCCGCTTTTCTGAATCTTTCAATTAGTTTCGGCATTCTTCTTGCTGAATCTGCATATCACCTGCCCTTAGTGAGAGTTTTAAACTTCTGTATTGGCCTGTGTGGATGCCATTTTTTTTTTATGCTATATGACTTTGGTTAAAATTTCCAACACATTATTAAATAAGAATAGTGATAAAGGATATTCTTGTTTGGTTCTCATTCATAAGAGGGATGCTTTTACTTAAAATTTTTAAATTTGGGGGCTGAGCCCTGGTGGTGTAGTGGTTGAGTGTGGGACTGAGGCCCACTGGCTTGGCAGTTCAAATCCAGCAGCAGCTCTCCAGGAGCAAGACTGGGCCTCCCACTCCCACCAGAGGGCAGTGATTCCCCCCACCCCCACATTCCCCCCAAAAAACAAAAAAAAATTAAAATTTTATTTTAAAGGGATACTTGAGATGAGTAATGGCTATTAATTATATAGCCTTAATTATGTGGAGATATTTCCTTCCTATCCTACTTGTGTGTGTGTGTGTGTGTGTGTGTGTGTGTGTGTGGCATCACTGCCCTGGTGGGAGTAGGAAGCCCAGCCTTGCTTCTGGAGAGCTGCTGCTGGATTTGAACCGCCAACCCTGGGGGCCGCAGTCCCGCACACAACCACTAGGCCACCGGGGCTCAGCCCTATCCTATTTTATTGAGTGTTTTTTTATCAGGAATGGATGCTGGATTTTTCCAAATGCCTTTTCTGTATCAAGAAAAACAGTTCTCATTCGTATTTATGTCTTCTTGGTCAGTTGACCCTTTACTCATTTTGTGATAACCTTATGTCTCTTTTCATGGTTTTTGCCTCAAAATTGATTTTATCAGAAATTAATATTGTCACTCCTTTCTATTGCCATCTGCTATATATATGTATTCTTTGATTTTTATTCTCTTAATCTCTTTGTCTTTGTGTCTAAGGTTTGTCTCTTGTAGACATTATGTTGATGGGTCCTGTTTTCTTTTCCATTTTGTTATTTCTTTCTCTTGGTGTTTGCATTTAACTTATTTATATTCAGTGTAATCACTGATAGGTCTGAATTTATTGCTGTCAGTCGGTGTTTTTTATTTGTTTTATGTATGGGGTGGAGGGGTCCTGTTGGTTTTGTTGTTCCAGGTAATTCTCAGTGCCAAGTTAGTTTTGTTTGTGGTTTTAGTTTTCATTTTGTATCATGTGCTTTGTTGCGCTTGGATTACTGCTTAGTAAATCTTTATGATTGTACTTTTTATTTTGATGATAAGGCGTATCAATTTTTTTGCGGTCATCCTGTAATTTATTATCTTCTCCCCAAGTTTAGAAGTCCGTCTTCACTTGAAACTAACTGACTTGGCTTCCTCTCCATTTGGAAAGTCTGTAACTGCAGTATTTATTTATTTCCTTTGCTTTGTTCAGATTTTTTTTTTTTTTTCAGGCATCACTGCCCTTATTTCCCTTACTTTGAAATGGTCTTCATTCATAAGTTAATATCTCAATTTCTCTATTTTCAGTCTGGTAGATTTGTTTTCCTTTGAATACTTCTCCAAGCGGCCTTCAAATATTTATGAAAAAGTGGAATTAAAGGATAATGGGATTTTTCCATAAACTTTTTGAAACCCTCATTTTTATCTGGGCTGATGTTTGAGTGCTGATGTCACGTATGCTAACATCAGTGTGTTGTCACCAACTAGTGTTGCTAGTTTTCTGTCTGAAATACTTATTATAGTATTTACTGTGCAGCCCACGGACTTGGTGGTTCAAATCCAGCAGCTGCTCTCCAGGAGCAAGGCTGGATAGCTCCCACGACCACCAGAGGGCAGCAATGCCAAAAACAAAACAAAACAAAACAAAAAAACAAAAACAAAATATTTGCTGTAAGGTTGGCCTGGTTTTTGCAAATTCCTTTCATTTCTGTCTTTCTGGAAAGGCCCTGATTTTGCCACTGCCCTGTGGTGACAATTTTGCTAGGTAACTATTTCTTGGTTGGCAATTTTTTTGTTTGCGAAAAATGTGTGGGCAAAAAGCCAATGGGATAGCATCGATGAGGGGGCTTCAAAAACTCCTGGGCAAATGGGATGGAAAGAGTTTCCCCGTAAAGTCTTTGGAGGCTCCTCTGTGTGAACCTCTGCCATGGAGTCGATTCCTGTTCCTAATGGCCTTCTGTGGTTTTCCAAGCTTGTGAATCTTTTGGGGAGCAGACAGCCCTTTCTTCCTTTCACTTACTCAGCCGTTGGAGAGTGTAAGCGGCTGACTTTGCAGCTAGCAACCTGCTGTCTAACTCGCCATACTCGAGGGCTCCTGTTTAGAGAGGCGGCGTAGTATATAATTGAAGCCAGACTGTCTGAACTTGAATTCTGGCCGTATCATTTGCTAGCTCTGTGATCTCCGGACAAGATACTTTAACCTCTCCATAGCTCAGGTTTTTCCCCTATAAAATGGGAATAACGACCTCATGGATTTTTTTTGAGTTTTAAAGAATTATGCATAACTCTTGCAGCTGTTGCTGGTCCAAAGAGAGTATTATACGAATATTAGCAATATTAATTCTTTTAGTTCATTAGCCTCACACTGTGACTTGCAGTTAGAGAGTGTACTGCTCTTATGCACGGGGTAATTAAATATATTGCGTGCTAATTAACTTCTAAATCTGCCCGGTCATGTATAAAGTGTGAATCAGAGGGGTGCATTAAACATAAATGTTTTCCCAAAAATGGATGTGCTTTTCAGTAACTGGTTTGGGAAACTGAATGATAAACAGCACAGAGTAAGTTCTAATTAGCTTGCCTCAGAAATAGTCACAGGAGAAATGCTCAGGAAATAATTTGTGGTATTTGCTCCTCCTCTGCTTTTCATAATGGAGTTCATTTCCGGTCTGGCTGATATTTGAAGATCAACAAAGTGCTGACATTTCAGAGTGACCCGAAAACTCGGCTGGTGGCGTTCCAAAAATAATCCGGTTGTAGGTTGTTTTAGGAATGGCCAGGGTTTGATGACACTTGTTTCCGTAAGTTCAGTTTTTTATAACTTTCTTTGTATTGCCAATTGAAATAATTGAGTGTTAGGTAGTTAGCATGACTGTGTCATGCACACAGCCGCTAACTGAACAGGGTGCTTGGGACAGCGTTCACGCAATGACAGATCCGCTCTGATCAGTGGGGAGCAAAGCAGACAAGGTGTCAGCCATGGTGACCCAGTGAACATAGGAATGTCCACTCCGTGACTGTCACTCCCGAGAGTCCATGAGAGCAGAGCGTAATGGGAAGAGCGTCTCCAGGTGCAGCGGGAGCAGGGAGACTGCGCCCCAAGAAGCAGGGAGGCAGGTACAGTTCATGCCGCCGGGAATTCGCCTTTCACTGGAGACTTTCAGAATCCGTCGGAGTGGGCCAGATGAAATGAGGGTGACCAGAGGGCCTCAGCCTGACAGCGAGAGAGGACACGG
>PVJH01037961.1:0-17523 GCA_004026705.1 Nesogale talazaci | reverse complement strand
TCTGTTTATGTGTCACATTGTCTACAGTTGGGTTTCAGGTCTCTGCTCTGGCCCTCTTGTTCTAAACAATATATATTTTTTGTTTGTTTTTGTTTGTTTTGAGTCATCTGATATCTGTTACCTAACCCTGTGGATACCTCATGTTCACACAGGTTGGTGTGCTTCCTCCATGGGAGTTTGTTTCTTCTCTGCTAGATGGCCGTTTGTTTAACTTCAAGCCTTTAAAACCCCAGACCCTATATCTTTTGTTAGCCTGGCACCAACGTTTTCTTCACCACATTTGCTTATGTAACCATTTTGTCTTCAGCAATCATACTGGGAGGGTGAACGTCTCAGAATGCCAGGTTGTTAGAACCAAGTGCTCTTGTGTTGAGGGAGGGCTTGATCCGAGGCCCAAAGTCCATCCACTACCTCAGTGTATTGCCATATAAAGATATGTATATAGGCCAATGTTTCTACTTTTATGAATTAAGATATTTACATATGTACACACTTATGTTTATACCTCTATCCATAGCTTTGCTTCCTAGATATTTCATCTGCTTCCTTTTACTTTCCTCCTGTCTCACCATCACACTTGCCCATCTTCTGCCGCTTAGTTATTTCTCTCAGCTATATTGCTGTCGTTCCAACAAGCCCAGGATCTCTCTGTCCTCATCGTTGTTGATTTTAATTCCCTAGTTGTTCCCCTCTCTATGGTGTTGTTTGTTCACCTCTCTCAAGTCCCTCCAGAACTGTTGGATCCAATGCTTTCTCTTCGGGCTTGCTTCTCATGCCTATATGATATAGGTAGGCAAACCAATAATAATGGAGACAAAACAAAAGATTGAATAAAAAGGGGGGAGGAATAATTAGCTAAAAACCCAAACGAATCAGGTCTGTCTGCTGACCTTTATAATTCCCTTACCACTGGTCCTGGGGGACTCCAGGAACTGAACCTCCTAGACTGAAGTCTATTTTTGAGGCTCCTCAGGGGCATTGTGGCTTGGCTTTGCTCCCATTGCTGATCTGTCATGTTCCCTGATTATTTCACCCCACTGTGGGGGGTTCAGATTGGTGAGGGTTGTGTGTCCCCAGTAATGTCCTCTGTCGAGTGTGAAGGGACATCATGTGTTGTTTTTGGCCCTACAGTCTCCTCTGTGCCTTTGCAGCTCTGTTACAGGGCATCATCTTCAGGGCTTGGTCTGCCAATAGGGGGTCCCTTTTTCCTTCTTGGTTTGCTTCCATGTGGGCATGGCAGGCAGACTCCTTTCCCCAATCCATAGGTTTAGTGTTACCCTCTGTAGTAGCACATATTTCTGGGGAGGCAGTCAGTTTGATTCTTTTGGAGGCTGTACTCTATTGTTTTTAACACATTTGAGGCTCTGAGCAACTTCTTTTGCCTTATTTTTTGTTGTCCCCTCCTTTATTCCATACTGCCTTCCTGGTCACCCAAGTTGATACACATCTTTCCTTCAGTTAGTGATTTGCTCACTTTCCGCACCCCCCCCATCACCATCAAAGAATGTTTCTCTCCATGTGAAAACATTTTCTTGATTTCTAATAACAGTGATCTCACACAATACTTGCTCTTTTGTGACAGACTGATTTCACTCAGTATAATATTCTTCAGCATCAACATGTTGTACAGAGTTTCAAAGAGTCATTGCTGTTGTTTAATATTGTAAGGAATCCTGCCAGGTGTATATATTATGATTTGTTAATCCATTGTCCCACTGATGGGCACTTGACTTGGTTCCATTTTTTTTCTGTTGTGAATAGTGCTGTGATGAACATGGGTGAACAGCTACTGGAAATGAAGAGATTTTCCTCTAGAGCAGTGATTCTCAACCTTCCTAAGGCTTGCGACCCTTTACTACAGTTTCTCGGGTTGTGGTGACCCCCCCAACCTTCAGAAATATGTGTTTTGCAGTGGTCATTTGACCCTCCAAAGGGATTGTACCCAACAGGTTGAGAACTACCCAGTTGACACTTCCTTTTGGGCCTCTGGCCCCCAGAATGATAAGAGAATATATTTCTGTTGCTTGAGTCATTGTGTTTGTAGTTATTTGCTGTGAAACGCTGAGGGATCAAATTCATTTTCGTTGAACTCTCCTCCCCTGAAGGCACCATGCTTCAGCCATCTATTCCTAGTGCATAACCCAGAGACTTGACATGTCATTGGTACCCACTTTAAATTTGCATGATAGGAGCAGTGAGTACTGTTTATTGTTTATTGTCCCTTTGACTTGGTCAATTTTGAAACTTCTGACAACTGACTATGTATCTCATCCTTTCTCCTCTTTTTTCCCCAATAATTTTCTCTTGTGTGAGATAAACAATCCCTATGTGTTGTTTTTAATATTTAGAAGGATGCATTTTAAAAATTGAAAACAAAAGTGTAGATGCACAAACTCGATAGGTACCAGAGAAGCTTACATTGTTTTTCAGTAACCTCTTTCTTCTCCTTCCTAGATGCCATGGGCATCTTTCTTTGTCAATAAATGCAAACACACATCCATTTTAATGGCTACCTGGTACTCTGTAGTGTGGATTACTGTAATATAGTTAACCAATCTCCTGTTGATGGAAACTAACGTTCCTCTGAAAATGGAATAGCTATTATGACATAGGTATTGTTTATCGGGCTTCCCCAGTAGAGTGGGACGCCTGACTTGCAATGTGAACTTGACACTTGTTTTATGTAGTTGACAATTTCATTCACTTTGTGAGCTAATTGAGACCTTCTTTTGATAGTAGATCACTCTTTTCCTTTGATTGTGTAGGAAACTCCAACTCCTTACCTCTCAACCTAAAGAATGATAATGGAGCGCTACTAACTTGTGCTGGAGCACTTCAATTGCATATGTTTTAAAATGACTCATGTGGAATCTTTACAGAACTCTAATCATAGGTTGGACACAATCTTGTTTCTGGCTTTAAGCCATAACTTTGCATCATAAATATTTTTTCCTATTATGATTTGTCTTTAAGTTGTAATGTAAAAGAGTTTGCATTTATCCTTGTTTATTCTTGGCCAAAAAATTGAATTCCATCATTTCAATCCATTGGATAATTCAGGGACTAAATTCTTTTCTCGATCAGACCAGCCATTCACATCCTCTGCTCATGCGTTTTGTGTTCTTTTTAGAATTAAGGTTTACAGTGTTAACTAGTTAGTGCAAGGCGAGATATTGGCTACTGGCTCTCAAATCCTGGTTGATATAAAGCCCTTAATAAAGACCTAGTCCTGCACCATTCACTTCTCAGACGCCTATATCTAATCACAATGGCTTTTGTCCTGGGCCATTTAGGAGAGAATTTGTACCTTGTATTACATGTTTCACTGAGTGTAATGCCTGCTATGCAAACCAAGAGGTCCCCAATAAACATTTGTTTTAAATGGAATTCTCTCTAAAAACTTGATGATCTGTACTTGATAGATACACACAGTCTCTTAGCCATCTGTAGGCTCTCCTGTGTTTGCTCCTTAACCATCTCCTTGATAATACACCCTGAAATTCACAAGGCATTGATGTCAAATGTGCTGGGTATTCACTGTTGTCTTCCTTTTTGAAAGTCAGGAGCAAAGGTTGGGAAGAATTTGTGGAGAAAATGGGGCTTTAGTTGGCTTTGATGGGCCAGTTTGAGATGCAAATAAACATGCCAGACATTTATTCTGGAATACTCTTAAGAAGACTAGCACCCAGGGAAGGGAAAGATGGGATGCTTCCTTGAGAATTATTCTCAGTTGGGGACAAAGAAGGACCAGGTGTTTTACCCCAATATTGATGCATCACTGCATGCTAGCTGCTGCTAGAAGGGGGTGAGACTTTGATCAGAAAACAAAAGTGGGTTCCCAAGATGGCCCAGAGCTAAAGGGCTACCTCTGGCAGGTGTTCTAGCAACTGCAGAAGTTCTTCCTTCTTAGAAGGAGACTTGGGCATATTTCACAATATCCACTATAGGACACTACAATGTGGGAGTCACAAGTGCCCGAGGGTCACATATGATCAGATTGGAGCATTGGGATTTTAATCAGTACACAGAGAATAAACAATTCTGGGTCCTGTTGGATTGGCTTTAAGGAATTCTGGTGGCCAGAAGGTGAAGCATTAAGCTCTTAGCTTCAAGGTTGTCTGTTAAAACCCAACAGCTGCTCCATGGAGAGGAGAAGAATGAGGCTGCTGACTCCTGCCTTCATTTACAGTCTTGGAAAACCCTAGAGAGATCTACTCTGTGCTATTGGGTCCTTAGGCGTGCAGTCAACTCGAAGGCAGTGGGTAGGGGATTGGATCTGAGGGGGGGCAAAGAGTGGAGGAGAAAGGATCCAGAGGGTTTGGCTAAGATGTTGTTAGACTTCTTCCATGGGACCTTAATTGTTCTGGAGCCAGAGGTGGGGTGCAGGGAGAAGGGCAAGCAATCATGACTGGGTCTACTTGAAGTCGTTGTGGTTAACTGGCACCAAGTTGCCCCTGAGCCACGGCGAGCCTGTGTGCCACAGAATTTTCACAGGCAGCTTCTCAGAAGGCCTCTCTTTCTGGTCAGTCTCAGCCAGGACTATATCGGTCAGGGGACGAGTGAGTCCAGCTCCCATCTGTGCAAAGGGCAGGAAGACAGATGTGGGGTGATCAAGAAGCCCTGTGGTGGCTGTGTGAAGTAGTTCTCCCTGCCTGTGTTGAAAACTTTCTATGCCATGGCTCCAGGGCTTGCCATGCCTAAGAATATGTTTCCAAACACAGATCAACTACTCATCCTGTGCAAATACGTAGTTTTCAATTGAAGAAGTGGTTCCTTCCCTGAGACCATGGGTCAGCATACTCTTCTACAATACAATCCCCCTAACGACTTTAAAATCACTCAAGAGCCTTGAATATGTTTTTCCAAACAAATGAAATCACCGCGATCTGGAATAATCACCTTCAAATGTTTTCAGTGTGACTTCAGAGCGGCATGTGCACACTGAAAGAGCCGCCTATGGCTCTCAAGCCGCAGCTTGCTGACCCCTGCCTTAACCCTGAGTGAATCTTCTTTTTATTGTGGATGACCACGTGCGGCCACCCAGCCCTTTTGTCTTCCAGGACCAGCTCAGTCCCTATTTGTTTGTCTACACATTTGGCCTCTCTCTGAGCAGTGCCAGGGCAAGGGTCTTTAAAGATTTAGCACCCCTTGAGGAAGGCGGAGAGTAGGAGGGAGGGAACGCTTGATTATCTAGATGGAGTGCAAAAATAGAGCAATCTTCTACCCAAACCAACCAACCAAACAACGAAAAGCCCCAAACCTTTCCGCTTACAAAAAAAAGAAGAGAGCACGCAGCAGCGGCGGTGGCGGGAGAAACTCAACTTGAGAGGGTGCTTTGAAGTCCGCCTCTCCTGTGCCTCAACATTGAGCTCATTTCGACAGATTATGAGATGTTTGTAATTCTTGAAGTTTCATTAAGCAGCTGTTGTTTCTGCTCTAAATAAGACTCTCTAGCCTTGTCCCTGCTCCAGGCTGTCTAGGATTCTCAAGAACTTGACATTTCACTGTACTTGCTCTGCTTTCCCCTTGGCGGCCCTGCACAGCCTCCGAGGCCCCCTGCACCTGGGGGTGCGAGCTGGGGTGGGGGGGGGTGGTGGCTCCCTGCGAAGTGGTCAGGCGGGCGGCGGTTGGAGCTGGTTGTTTCATGAAAAGACTCAGCCGTGGAGGCATATGGGCAGCACACTTTAAACGTGGGGTTATTTCATAATTGGATCAACTCTGTCCAAGGAAAGGGAACACATTCGAGTGCCTTATAATTCAAACCATTTGTTAGTGGGGCCTTCCATCCTGTGTGTGTGTGTGTGTGTGTGTGTGTGTGTGTCCGCGCACGCGTATGCACAAAGGTGCTCATGCTCGCCCTAAGGGACTGTTTTGTTCCCTTCCACCTGCTTGCAAACTCCTCTCCTGGGCTCTGGACCGTGGCCATGGACGATGGATGAACCGCCTTCTCCGTGGGGGTGGGGGAAGGCTGCTGGTAGGGTGGGTGCGGGCTATGCACATGCGTGGAAACTGAACGCTCCTCCGGTGAACACCGACGCAGGCGATCCAGAAACCTGATGCACCCGGGAACACCGGAGAGGCTTGCAACTTCTTCTACCTGGGCGGATGCAGGCCATGGTGGATAGAGATGGTGGATCTCTTCTGGAGCTACAGAATCCTGGGTCTGCATTACCCCTGCTTCTTCTTCCCTCCTCCCCCCACCACCGCAACCCTAGCCACCAATAAGCCACTTAATGTCCCTGAACCTCGACTGCCATCCTTGGGTGGCACAGGTGTGCTTCGGTGGCTCCTTGCAGAATGGGAGGTTGAGACTGTGCAGGCCTTGTCAAAGAGCCCTGGTGATGGAGGAGCCAAGGAGACCCCCGGAAGTGCTTTTCAACTTAAAGACAAAGACAAAGAAAAGCGTTTGTTGCTTGGTTCAAAATGCCAGCTTCCTCAGTTGTAAAAGGAGGATAAACATAAGAGTTCCCCTATTACACCCCCACCCTGCTTTGCCGAATATTGATGAAAATTACCATTGCTCCATCTCTCAAATGCTCACTGCAGTACGCTGCTCCTAGTAGGTCTCTGGAAAAGGACGTGGTGGTGATGGTGATTAGCTATTATGAAATGAGGTCTATGAAAAGAGTCAATGTAATCCAAATCCCCAGGATGCTCGTCTTAGGCTCGTTCTGGCGGCAAAAACGGCTTGCTGACAGCATCCATCTTTTCCATTCTCCGGTCACGTGAAGTAGATGGCCTCCTTCCTAAAGGGCTCCCAAAGGTCTGCTAGGTTTCCTGGCAACGAGACAGCAATTCAAGCCCGTCCAGGTAGGGATCCAAGTTGTGCCAACAGCCATATTCCCTGCACTGAATGCTCCCCAAGTGGGCCATGCATACGGCGGCCGTGTGTGCCAGCCGCTCCGGTCTGGCTCACCAGGCAGCTGCATAAATTGCTTCACACAGGAGATTATTTATGGCATGACCAACCCTGAAATTGGCCCAGCTCTTAGTCTTGTTTCTTAAATGATAGTCTTAGTTTTGGGAGAAGACGTGCAGTGGAGGAAGCTGGAATTCCAGAGTCAACCGTTGCCAGGTGTGGGCGGACCGACCCTTGCTCTAGGCCATGTCCACTCCTGGTTGGCTGGGAGGTCCGGTTTGGGGGTAGCAGTGACTATCCTAAGTCCATCCTGCAGCAGCAACGGAGGATTGGATATTTGGGGGGATTTTGAAGGCGCCAGAGTTCCTCACAGGCTATTTGAGAATGGTTAGAACTTTAGATGTAAGGTTTTAAGATAGCAGTTCTCAACCTGTGGGTCACGACCTGTTGGGGATCGAAAGACCCTTTAAAGGGATCACCTGATTCATAACAGTGGCAAAATTACAGTAATGCTGCAGAAAGAAAATAATTTTATGGTTGGGGGGGGGGTCACCAAAACATGAGGAACTGTATTAAAGGGTCACCACATTAGGAAGTTTGAGAACCACCGCTTTAAGAAAATATAAAAAGACTGACCCAGAGTTCTCCTTTTGCCTCTTAATTCTCCCTTATCTGAAGAAGTGTAGGTAGATGGACCAGTCTTTCATTCCTACTTTTTCCTAATTTTCAAGTCTCATGAGCAGCATATTGGAGCCCACACTTAAAGTGTAATGGTTTTTACAGTCCTTCGATCTCTAAATCCCTTCTCAAGTGAATGTCCTTATTCTGGAAGGAAAGGATAAAGGGGGTGGGGAGGTTGACACTGATTTTTAAAAGCAGGCTCATTAAAATTTTATAATATGGCACTCTCTTTCAGGCCACATGTCCCATGAACCAACTGAGTCATGGAGCCCCCAATTGGACTCAAAGTCAAGGACTAAGTTCAGAATTGTTTTCAGAGTCCACATCGATGAGAACGGTAAGCTGCTTAATCAGAAGCCCTGGATGCAGAAAGACCCCCAGGAAATTGTGGGTGCTGTGAGAACATGACCACAATAATCATTCCTATGGTCACTGTGCTCTTCCCTGATATCCCTAAATCAAGGAGTCATCCTATCAATGTTTTGTCATTGTGATTGCTGCTCCACCTCTGCTATGACAGTGCTTGTTAGACACTTGAGAGAGAACCATGCACCCTCGTGTTCCCTGTGTGGGAAGCCATGCACCATTGTGTTTCCTGTGGTCTCTCTGGGGAAAGGCAGTTATGTTTCCCACCAAGAAAAGTCAATTATTATTTTATGTACCGTTGGATTACTTGATCAAATGATTGCTTTCTAGCCACAAACTAGGTGCTGTACAAAGGGAATGAGAAAGAAAACTTAACTGTGTGTGCCTTCTCTGTGTATCCAACTGTTTATTATAATATGAAGGATGTAGGTTGAAGCATTCCCCATCTTCAGATTCAGGAATGGAAAGAAGCTAAGATGCATACTGCTAACTCATATTCATATCTGTATCTATAGTTAAATCTCATCATTTGTGGGTTAGCTATTTGTGATTTTGCCAACTTGCTGAAATTACTTTGCAAGTCTGAAGCAATCCTCATGGTGCATTCCCGGGCATGCATGGATATGCACATGTGCAGAGAAGCAAACACATTTGCTTTGCCCAATTTGTGCATTCTCAGCTCGGGTCCTTCCAGACTGAATTGATATGTGTTATCCAGTCTTGAGGAGCTGCAGTGGGCTGCTAACACAAGTTCAGAAGTTTGAAGCCACCAGTTAGCTCCTTGGGAAAAACAGAGGCTTTTTTTTTTTTAACCCTGGAAAGAGTGACAGTCTCAGAAATGCACAGCAGCAGTTCTACCCTCTCCTATAGCGTCAGAATTAACTTGATGACAGGGACAATCTGGCCTTATAAGAACAAAACTACTGAAAATAATGAGAATCAAATCTCCATCTCTAGTTCTACCTCTAATTCTGTATCTTATGGATAAATTTACTCCCCCCTGAGTCAATTCTGATGCGTGGTGGCTCTATAGGACAGAGTAAAATTGCTCCCGTTTCCAAGTCCCTCAATCTTCGTGAGAGCAGAAAGCCTCTTCTTTCTCCTGTGGAGTAGTTGGTACATAACCTAACTCATACCCCACTCCATCACCAGCACTCCAGAGAGAGCACACGATCTCATAATATGATATCCTGCAAAAGGTTCCATTCTAGGAGATGTTTGTGGTGGACAGGAATGAGCACCTGCTGAAGGTGAGCTACTGAGTAGAGGTGGCATCCTCGCTTGCTGCCCAGCCCAGATGACTTCTCTGGGTTAATTTAGAGTACATTTTTCGAAATGCTTTTTTCTCTTTCCTTTCAGGGAGTGAAATTTGAGTCTCCTTAAATATTCGTGGGAGAATCATACTTGATTTAAACCAACCACATGATCTTTCCTCTGGCTAAGGCGATTAATTCAGGCAAAGGAACTTAATGGAATATTAGCAATTGAGAAGAATTTGATCCTTTGTTAGAGTGTCTGGAAGAAAGAGCTCCTTTACCGTCACTCATGCTCTCTGGACATAAGGAGGTAGACCAGGCTGTCAGGCGGTACCGGGTGAGTCTTGAGCTTCAGAAGCCAGAAGAGGAGAGCACACTGTGAGGAGCTTGAGGATGAGACTACACAGCTGGAGGATGGTGGGAGAAATGGCAAGAAGTCAGATCGTCAGGGGCTGCTAGGTCCTTTGTGAGACAGATCTTGTTTGAGGTAGAGCAAGCCGTCTTCATAGTCAGATTGCTCTCTGGACTTTCTTATTAAGTGTTCCTGTGGTTCGTGGCTGTTGAGTGAGTCCCTAACTCACAGCGATTCCGTGTATTAGGGAACAGCGGAATGTGCCCAGTCCCACTTTAGTAGCACCATGCTCCCTTGTAGGTCAGACTGTTGTCATTCATAGGATTACTGTTGACTGGTTTGGGGAAGCACATTGTCCTACTTTGTCTTACTTGGGAAGCTCTGCTCTAACCGGTTCAGCATGACAGCAATAGGCAAGCCTCTGTGACCTGATAGGTGGTGATTTGACTTGAAATACTGAGCTGCATTAGTAAGTAATTGAACCTGGATCTCTTGCATGGAAGGTGAGAAATTTACCACCAATCCACTCCTGTGCCCCCATAGGTAAAGTAGCACTTTCTTTCCCCTTTGCTTCAACCAATTTACTTTGACCTTCCTGTCACTTGGGGACATGAAGAGTCCTAGCAGTTATCAAGGACTGTGATATCATCCTATATTTCAGGAATGAAATGCAATGAGTTTCCAGAATTTCCATGAGACATCTTTAGGGGATGATAGGAGTAAATTGCAATCCAGTGGAGGATAATATACTGGTCTCATCAAAGTATTTTTTTCATTAAGTGGATGGGATGGCAAGGAGAAGCAGAAACTCATATCTACAGGACAGCCAGAGGCATTTCAAAAAAATCTCTTCATAATATATATGGCTTTCTGCAATAGCTTCCAACCTTCTGAGTAGCTTCATGAAACACACCTCTTGCCAAATAAATCCTGGGATCACACAGTTATGAAGGCACGGGGTTTTCTTGATGGCTCTGTGTTCTTCTCCATGCACCAGGCTTGGTTCTTCCATCTCCATCTCTGCAGCCCGGTGGTTGGAGGTGCACACCACGGGGCTGCATAATGAAGGAGGTCTGCGAGGGGGCCAGGAGGAAGGCAGGTTGCTGTGCCAGGAATGGGTGTCTTTTATGTTCTTTGATAACGGTGATTTCCCTTTCCTATTCTTTTCTCCCCATTTATTAATGAGCATGAACTACATCCTGGCCTTTAATCATTGATATCATTTCATATACACTTTTTCATTATCCTCATCTCTCTTTTGCTCCTGCAAACATCTGTTCCCCAGACCCACTCTTTCGCATTGAGTGTATACATGGCAGCTTTCCCCATCTCTGAGCCATGGAGCTAAATTTCCTATGCACCTTCAAGCATTAAATTGAAAATGAAGCTCAATGTACCATATTTTGTTATAATTACAGCTTGGGGGGGTGGGGGGAAGAACCCCGTTCATTAGGTATCCAAGAAAGTTATGTGGTCCATATGAAGTGGAGGAATTTATAGTCCATTGTGTTGAAGTTTGGTAATAAAGGGATAGTGATGAGTGAAAGGGACAGATGTAAGCGAACATCCCCCCACATCAGCCAGGCGGTTTGGAAAGCTGGGATGTTTATGCAACTTGTTGCAAATTGCCAATCTTGGAGTGTGTGATTTTAGGTGATTAATATTTCAAAAAAATAGACAGGATCTGAGGCCAAATGTTTTAGTATCATTGAAGAGACACAGCCTTGATGAGCCTGCTCTATATTATATTCAGACAGGTGCCAGCTTCATAGAGTCTTTGGTACTACATGAAATAATGGTGGGAATTATTTTATTGTCCCCAGACCAGCCTCCCTCCTCCCTTCAAGGAATTTATCCTTCACCACTGGGGCACTTTGGGAACAATCTCTCTTTGTTGACCTGGAAGAGTCCCCTGGATGGTGATCATGATGATGATGGTGTTGATTGAGAGCATGGACCAAGGGCTTCCTCTGGGTCAAGTCCTGCATGTAGCACTTGACATGCATGGATTCTTCTCATTCTCAGTTTTTGGAGGTAGTGTATTCATTAAATTTCTCTCTTTCTCTTTTTCGGTTCCAAATAGAAGAAGAAGAATAAAAAACCCAACTAAAAAGATGTGTGTGTGTGTGTGCTTATATGATTCAGGAATGAGTTGTAGCCTCCAACAATTGGAGGTCTAAAGGTAGACAGTCTTAGGGTTGGTCAATGTAACATCAGAACACTGCAGAGGACTTGGATTCTTCCCATCTGTGTTAGTCTGGGTAAACTAGGCAAACAAATCCCAGAAATTCATACATATAAGAGAGAGTTTTATATAATGGATAAGTGTAATTAGAAAGCATCCCAACCCAGTGCTGTCCAAACTCCTAAGTCCTACATTAACCCATATGTCTGACACCAATCTACAGAGTCCTCCTCAATTTCAGAAAACACACACAATGATGCCAACTGCAGGAGGAAAGCTGAATCAGTGAGCGTGTAAGCATTTCAGCACTGGCAGGGATCTCCACGCGGCTGCTCCATCACCAGGACTGCATCTGGGTAAGTCCATGTGACTTCTCAGGGATGGCTTGTGGGAAGTGAGCCTTGCCAGCTGAAACAGGGGACTGGCTAAGGTGACTGCCACCAGTCTGCCGCCAGTGAGCAAGAGACCCAAAAACAAGAAAAGGGAGACTCACTGAGCTGTTTGCCTCTCCATCTTTCAGTTAATTCTACATGTATTCATTGGTCAGGTTGGCACAATACACCTTAATTATCTCACTGCCTTTCTGTTCCCTGGGTGCAGCTTGGTTTGGCTCCTAGTATCTCACCTTCTTTAGAAGAAGGAAGGTTTTATTTCTTAGAGTAAGGCAGTTATCCAGGATGGGCGGGAAGCAGGTATTGAAGTTGACGACTTTCACTCTATCCCCACTTTACAGACAAGGAGACAAACTTAGAGTGGTGGAAGAGTTTACATAGGATCTCTCAGCTAGTAAGTGGGTTTGGATCTGAACTGGGGTTTGGATCAAGGTCATTGCACCCTTCAATGCATCTTCTTCCCTATGGCAGTATACTACTCAGCTGTGAGAAACACATTGTTAACCCAGAACAGGGTCAGAGAGCCAGGCCCAGTGAAAGCAGTCAGTGAAGATGATCTGTGATTTTTCTCATCTTTAGTCTTATAAATGGCACCTTTCCTCGTGCATATCCTGTCCTAGATTACATACTGTGATCAGGAAGTCCCAGACTCCCAGAGAGTCCCTGGGCAAGGTCAGGACCTTGGCACTGGTAGTTAGGGATGGCTTCTCAGAGGAAGTTACAATAGCTCTATGGAGATGTCCAAGTGAGAAATAATTGGCCCAGTGGAAGACAAAGTAAAGTCTGTGTGCAAAATACTTCAGGTAGAGGGAGCAACATACAAAAATGAGAGAGTATATTATGAGAAGTAAAGTAGTCCAGCAAACTTGGAGTGTCAGGTGTTGGACTGATGGATACACAGTCACTGCAGAGTTGGTGGCAGTTTCTTGGAGGGAGAAAGATGAGGCTGTCTGTGTCCATACAGGTGCGCTGACTTGGAGCAGTCTTAATCTACCTTGAGAGTAACGAGGAGTCAGTAGATCAAGGGAGGAAGCATGTTGATGTACTCTGTAAAGATGATAGCCAAGAAAGCCTTCTGGTTTTCTCCTCTGCCCCTCTAGTCCTCTGTGGGTCATAAGCAGGTGGACAGCACCAAGGGTGCTGTCATGGAGAGATAAGACTCAAGGTAGAAAGAAGTGAGGTACAAAAGACATTTTAATCTGGCAAAACAGTTTGGACTATATTATCCTGAGAACAGTAGAAGGGCATAGAATCTTTCTGGCTGATTGTGACAAAGAGTTGTATGAGCCCCCAATAAAATGATTTCATAAAAAATTTCTTACTGAAGAGGGTCTCCATCAGAATAAAAATTTAGTGAATTCCTGACTGCAGAGTAGAAAGTAGATTTTGCCAGTGGTAGGGTTGTGCTTAAATGCTCAAAATTAAGTGTAGCAGGAAGGAATGCCACCATTTGACTAATTCCACCCCCCTCACTCCATTATCAGGGTCTTCCTCGTGTCGGATATAGTTGGTGGACTCACCAGCCATTTTGTGTCTCTTTCTCTGTTCCTACCATCCCAGTTCAGAGGCTAAGATACTTGCTTTTCTAGCCATTCCACTGGGAGGGGCCTTGTGACTCAGGTTGGCTGTGGGCTTTTGAGGAAGAATTTAACTTCCCAAGAAGAAGGGGCCCTGACTAGAAGAAGGTCAGTGTCTAGTGCCATCTTTCAACCCTAAATCGCATGCCTGGTGATGATTGCCTATATGGAGTGGAAGGATGGAAGGGGCCTTTGCCCCCTAGTAACAGCACAAAATCTCTAAATCAGCAAGGATCAGCTATCTTCAAAACGTCCTAGGACTAGAGCAAGCAGTCTGCCTATAGTCTAACTTCCTGTGGGTGAGGTCATGTGTTACTTACAGAAGAAGGCATCCCTTGGGAAATATCATGTATTAATCCAATACCAGAGTTAAAAAAAATCTTTTTCATTCTGACACGGCTGGAATTCTTCAAGCAGAGAAAAAAATGTTTATTTTAGGAGGATGGTTAAAGTGGTGCATTGGAAGACAGAGCTCTGCGAAGCTATTGCACCCTCTGGTCAAAAAACCCAAGCTAAACCAACAGACCTGGTGCCTGGGAGTCCATTTGGACTCACGGTGGTGACTCTTTAGGACAGAGTCTAACTGATCCATGGCCTTTCTCAGGCTGCAGTCTTTCTTCCTGGAAGGAAACCTGGTGTAGCAGTGGCCAAGCACTGGGCTATCAGCTGTGAGGTTGGCGGTATTTGAACACACTCCCTGCTTCCTCAAGCATTTGCAGCCTGAGAAACCTCTTGGGGTAGCTCTGCTCAGTGCTATAGGTCCCCGTGAGTCTTCATCATCTCAATGGACACACCATTGTGAGTCTTCATGCCTTGTTCTGCAGATGGCTGCTTGGTTCGCACCATGGACCTTTCCGTTGGCAGCGAATGCTGAACCGCGGTGCTGCCAAGGCTCTATGGCCTTTCTCTCCGGTACCAAACCCAACCGAACCAAATCAAACAAGCAAGAAGCCCCAATTCCCTGCCATAGAATCAACTCCAGTTTGTAGCGACTCCATAGGAGGGTAGAACTTCTCCCAGTGCGCTTCCAACATGCTGTCTGTTGAGGACTAAACAGCTTGTTTCTCTCCCGCAGAGCAGATGGGGGTTTCAAACTGTTAGCCTTGTGAACAGGTAACCCACTCCATCACGATATGCAGGACTGTTCCAGACAGCACACAGAAGATCTGTGGATTTTCTTAGTGGTGATTCAATTGCTGACCTTTGGTCTGAGGTTGGGCCAAAGGGCACTTGGCCAATGTCAGAGTCTGAGGGCCGAAAAACAGCACTAGAGAGGATGATGACAAACTCTTTATTATTGTTATTTAAACAAAAAATGCCTTGAAGTTTTAATACAGCTTTGTGGCCAGAGAAGAATATTACGGACAGCAAGCTTTTTCCTTAAAGCAATTTATGTTAATAGTAAACTGTCCTAAAGAAAAAAAATCAACTCTGGAGTAGGGGAGTGCTATATCTATAGTCTCACATACACAGGGCACTTTTATAGAAATGCTAAGGAAATAGTCATAAAAGTGCCTCACCTCAACATAGCTAATGGTGTTTCTCTGTATAGGAGACTCAAGCCCAAACCACTGGCCACCCTGTTCTCTGAGGACTGCCACTGCCTGACAGAAGAAAGCTGATCTGAATCCACGGCATGCCACACATTGATGACATGGAGTCACTGAAAAGCCTAGGCCTAATTAGCCTGGAAACCAATAGAGGAAGTGCTCTTGGAACTCTGGGCCAGTCACTGCCTGTAACACCTGATATGGTGACTCTGAGCACCAGACCCGCCGCAATCACACTTCTGAGGCCACTTACTGAAGAACTGGCCCACTCAACTTGTCCATCAGTGCAATTTCTTCTCAATCGGTCTTGTGGCAGGTATGTAACAGAGGTGCCTTGTTCCACCGAGTGACAGTAATTATGGGTAAGGGCTCTGTAAACACCCCCTTCTGCTTGGGGGGTGGGTGGAGGTGGGGGCAGCCAGCCACAGACAGCAAAGAGCTGGCATCACCAGAGAGACGTCTATAAAGCAATGGAAAATAAGGGCGCTTTTCTAATTGAATGCAGATAGGTAAATAAATCAGGGGCACTTAAGCCCATGCTAGACACAATGAGTCATTTTCTGCTCCTTGACAAAGTAGGGGAGCAGGGGAGGGGGGTGTGGGGGGAGGGAGGGGAAGGTTCTTGGAGTTCGCCCAGATAAGGCATGCTGAAGAGAGGAGCTTTCCGCCTTGACAGCTGCTATCTCGTTGAAGAGTGTGTTGATATTAGCAAATGCTCTTGTGTCTCTGGGCACTTTATGGGATTGTGTGCAAGGCCAACTTAACTCGGAAATTTGGATTTGTTTCACAACCGTGTTTTCGGCCATTGTTTGGCGCTCTGTGTGCCTTGAGCTAGAGGGGGAAAATGTGATGCACATCGATTAGGTACCCCAGCTGTCCCTCCGGTGTTAGTCCATGGGGCAAGAAGTAGGCTTCCAGGGATTACCTGGAGAACCAAGGGGTTCCTGAGTAGTGCAAGTGGTGAGTGTACCCAGCCAGAAAGCCGAAGGTTTAAGGCCATCCAGAAGTGCCTTGGAATTAAGGCCAGGCAACCTCTTTTAGGGAAGAACCAGCCTTTGCAAACTCTCAGAAACACAGTTTTATTTGGACATACGTGGGCTGCCACGAGTCACAGAGGACTTGGTGACAACTGGTAGGTCAGTTGATGGAGCACGCACACTGCCCTGTTGCACTCCCGAGGGTTAGGCCAGGAGGGACAGGAAGTCAAACATCGGCGCTTGGAGAAGATGAAAGTTCACTTGGCTCTATAAAAGCACAGAGAGATGGTCCAGGAATGCCCTGGATTGCTTCTCTAGGTGGCTCTGCTGTGGGAGGTTCTGCCCCAGGGCCCAGATGAGGGAGGTCTGTGTCTCAGCAGTGGGAATGAGGAGGGGCTGCAGCACCAATGCCCAAGGCACACCTGTGCTGCTGCTTAGTGGTGAGTCTCAGGGGCTGCCACACGACCCTTCTGCCCACATCTCAGAGCTAAGTTGTCAGGGCCACAGGTAGCTGCGGTGAGCAGGCTCACAGGATGTCTCCAGGGCTGGAGGGGAGGGATTTTCTCACTGTTCCAAAGGGAAGAAGGAATTTCAGGGGTGGGGACTCGAGCTCGACTTGCTGTCTTTATTGTTATAGAAGAAGAAAATTATGTATAGCACACAGTAAAACTAGACCCTTGGGAATTTGCCTGTTCTCTTCTTCATCTTTTTTTTTTCCTTTCCCTCCCTTATGCCCTAAAACTACAGAAAGAGATGCTTGGTGTGGATCAGGATGCAATCCCTACACTGAAGACTCACTCTGACTCTCCAGCATCTCCCCACTTGACCGCACCTCCCACTCCAGCATGGATGGCGATTTTTATTCAAGAAGCAATTTCCTCCAGGGATAGCTTTCACTGGGTGGGTTTCCAACCTTTCTGGAGAAGAACAATCTTTACTAGGAGAACATGAGGTCAGCCCTGACCAGATAACTTGTTAGGAGTTACAGAAAGCTACCTACTCAGGTATGCGTATGCATTCTTTAGGGGTAGCCATTTTCAGCCATGGACTAAGGATATCAACCTGGATTTTAAAAATAATAATAACAAAAAGTGTGGAAGGGACAATGTTGAGCTTTCCTGTCCCCACCTGAGTCATCAAAAGAAAAGGAAAAATAGTGCCACAAATCCTTCTGTTCTTGCCGGACATTTATGACCCAAAGGAGGCCAGAGATGTATGACTTCATGTGGATGAACGTCTACCACGTAGATTATGCTCTTGGAGAGCACGGAGTGTCTATACACGGGGGTTAGTCTGTGGACGACAAGAACTAAGTCAAAAGTATAGCA